>CM059312.1:7080000-7127500 GCA_030340665.1 Neosalanx taihuensis | reverse complement strand
GTGTGTTTGTATGCGCATGTGTGTGTGTTCTGGTTTCATCTAGCCCATCGATGTGTGTGTCTCCAACCTCCAACACAATCTTGGTGGTGTGTGTTTGCACGACATTAACATCTCCCTCTAAGCTCTCGTTGCCACATCCCACACACACACACACTCACGCTGTACTCCTCCTCCACGGCAACCGTCAGCGACGCCACGACGCCGAGGCAGTGCATCATGGGAAAGATGTGTCACGTTCTATCATCCAGCCGCACGCATGGCGGCCATGTGTAAAGTTTTTAACGCGAAACGATTCCTGCCCTGATGGAAATCAGTGCGTCAGGCCGGATGGTTAACAGGAAGGACCTCTAATGGATGTGACATGTCACTTCCTGACGACAGAGGGGAAAGAGGAAGTCTGTCTCGGGGGATTTGAACACGGGTGACGCCGAACAGACGGAGATGGAGGGAGAGCGTTCCGGCAGTTGAGAACTTCCCGGTTTGAAAGTTCTCTGACGGAACATCAGACGGATGTTTACAAACTGTTCCTGTCATCGACAACATGCCTCACATGCACCCACACATTGACTGACTCACACACACACACACACATCACACACACGCATGAACGTTGGCATTTTCAGACTCCCCCCCCCCCCCCAGCATGTGTTCTCGCCCACACACCCTCTCTCTCTCTCTAATGATAACTCCTAGCTTTCAGTCCCAGTCGAGGAAATATTTAATGATTGAGGTTTTCATCAGTTAATGCTGGGTTGCCTGGATTAATGACTGCTTGGACTTAATTGGTATTAATTAAAACCTCAAAAGTCTCCCAGTCTTTGTCTCTCAGGAGGAGGAGTAAGAGGAGAAGTAGGAGGAGGCGGAGGAATGAAGGGGTTTAGTGCTCTGCTCTTCCTGCTTACTGCTACATTAGTCTGTCCTCCAGCCCTGAGGAGTCACAGGCACAGCAGCTTGGCAGCTTGGCCCAGATGAGAGGCTGCAAGTGGGGCAGAGTATCGGAGCATCCCAGCCTCTCAGCTGGGCTTGTTGTGGGTCTGGTTCCAGGGTCATGTTATAAGCGGTGGGCAGCATCTCTCAAACCACTCTGGGGTTGATGTGCAAGAGTGATCTTCACAGCTGGAATCATTAGCTTCTGGTTCTGGTCCAGTGGAGATGCTCACATATGGTGTTTACCTGCTCCATCACAACCCTTCCCCCACACACACACACCACACATACACATACACACCTGTGCATTAGACCCTAGTCATCATTCCCCAGTCAAACACACCTGTGCCAGCCTCCACAGCCACCTGTGCTTTAGTCAAAGCCAAATCAGTGTGTGTGTGTGTGTGTGTGTGTGTGTGTGTGTGTGTGTGTGTGTGTGTGTGTGTGTGTGGGTGTGTGTGTGTCCGCTGCAGTGATTGCCTCGTCTCCTTGTCCCTCGACGGTCGAGGTATCAGACCGACATGTGTTGGTGCTGGCGGGGGTAGAGGTGCAGGAAGGGGGGAGGGCGGGGGGGGAGGGCTGAGGGCGAAGATCTCATCATGCCTCTCCTACCCCCCCAGGTGTCGGCCATGAAATGCTCGTTTTCAAACGGTTCACTGAGCAATCTCACAATGCTCCATTGGAACGCTTCGCTCTGGACTGCTGGCTGCACACACACACACAGAAACACACACACACAGAAACACACACACAGAAAACACACCACACACAGAAACACACACACACAGAAACACACACATACAGAAACACACACACAGAAACACACACAGACGCCCACACTTCATTTATCCAGCCAGTGTAGCTCCTGGCTTGTTTATATTCCCACCCTCACCCTGTTCGCCCTCCCCTCTTGCCCAGGCCGGCCCTCTCTCCTGGCTGGGCTGAGGTATCTGAGGACAGTCCCTGTAGCCTGTGGGTGCAGTATGCTGGCTGTCACTGCTGTCCTCGTCCTTCCTCTATGTCAGCTCTCACTGGGGCTCTCAGCAGCTGCTGGTGTCTGGATGTCTGGCCCTGTTCCCCTCTGCCTGCCACACCCCCTCCACACCAGCCCTGAGCAGACCAGCCCCAGCCTCATCCCCAGCCTCCTCCCCAGCCTCAGTCCCAGCCTCACCCCCACCCTCAGTGATCCTGCTCTAGTCTCAGAGCTGTGGTTTGGATATTAGAAGAGCTCACCTTAATCCCCAGTTGCCCCCCCCCCCCCCCCCCCCCCCCCGCAGAGGCCCACCTGGGTGGAACTGAGGCAGTCACCTGGGCTGCTGCTCCCAACCCCCCCCCACCCCGGGCCCCTCAAGGCCTGACTGGAATGTAATTATGTGTATGATAATAACACGGCTCTGTGGTGAGCGAGCGGGTGGACCACTGCAGGGGCCTCCTCCCATCAGCCCCTCTCCTCAGCTTTCTGGGCTTAGGGGGAGAAAAACCTCTCCGTGACTCATAGCTGGGCAGGAGAAGAAAGATTGGACCTTCTCTGTGGGGGGGGAGGGGGGGAATTTAGAGGAAGCACGGACGTACTCTGCCTACGCAGATACACACACACGATCAAACACACACGCTATATATTCATTCTGCGATGGAGTTCGTATTACAGAGCGTTACCGCCATCCGGTGTTCCTGACAGGAATTGCATGTGTGTTTTGTGTGTCTACTGTGTTTAGCCCGATTAGACAGCGGCGTGATTATTAGGTGGAACAATGACGCTAACAGTGCTGTGTGTGTGTGTGGTGTGTGTGTGTGTGTGTGTGTGTGTGTGTGTGTGCAGAGCAAGAAGGACCCTCTCTACGCACAGATCAACAAAGTGAAGAAGTAAGGAGCCTCAAAGGAAGACGTATCTGGACCAGCGCTGGGGAGAACAGGAGAAGAGAGACTCTAGACGGGCCCCAGTGTGTGGTGTGAGTGTGTGTGTGAGTGTGTGTGTGTGTGTGTGTGTGTGTGTGAGTAAGTGTGTGTGTGTGTGTAAGATACAGGTGTCTCCTCATCGCCCATGGTACTGTTCTCCTATACAGCAGCTTGGCGGAAACTTCTCTCCTCTGGCTAACAACCTCCCTGGAGAGAGCGAGAGGCCTCCTCCTCTCCTCCTCCTCTTCCTCTTCACTGGACTTCCCTCTCTTCCCTCCTCTACCCGGAGGAGATCTTGGCGATCCTCTCTCTCTTTCTCGTCTTTCCCTGTGGATACTCACACCCAGCCCTTACACAAGTCTGCTTATTCTACTGCGCCTCGCCCTCCTTCTGTCTTCCCTCTCCTCCCTCGCCCTCCTTCTGTCTTCCCTCTCCTCCCCTCGCCCTCCTTCTCTCTCCCTCCTCTCTCTCTTCCCTCTCCTCCCTCTCCCTCCTTCTCTCTCCCTCCCTCTCTCTCTTACCTCTCCTCTCCTCCCTCGCCCTCCTTCTCTCTCTTCCCTCTCCCTCCTTCTCTCTCCCTCCTCTCTCTCATCCCTCTCCTCCCTCACCCTCCTTCTCTCACCCTCCCTCCCTCTCTTCCCGCTCCTCCCTGCTCCCTCCTTCTCTCACCCTCCTCTCTCTCTTCCCCTCTCCTCCCCTCACCCTCCTCCCTCTCTTCCCGCTCCTCCCTCTCCCTCCTTCTCTCTCCCTTCTCTCTCTCCTCCCTCTCCTCCCTCTCCCTCCTTCTCTCTTCCCTCTCCTCCCTCTCCCTCCTTCTCTCTCCCTCCTCTCTCTCTTCCATCTCCTCCCTCACCCTCCTCTCTCTCTTCCCGCCTCCTCCCTCTCCCTCCTTCTCTCTCTCCTCCCTCTCCCTCCTCTCTCTCTTCCCTCTACTTCCTCCTCTCTCTATTCCCTCTCCCTCCTTTTCTCTTCCCTCTACTTCCTCCTCTCTCTCTCCTCTCTCTCTCCCTCCTTCTCTCTTCCCTCTACTCTCTCTCTCTCTCTCTCCCCTCTCCCTCTGTTTCTGGCTAGAGACTTTGCTGCCATGGAGGGACTGGTCAAGTGGTGCCTCCCTTTGCCACACACACACACACACACTCACACAACACTCACACACACACACATTCGGTGATCATTGGACAGAATCAGCATCTGTAGCAAGGGATTCCTGTGAGAGGGAGTGTGACTCTTATGAGCCGGTCCAGACTGGTCTGCTCCTGCATCCGATTGGTTGCTGTGGGTGTTTCCTGTTCATGGGAGTGTCTGCTGAATCACTATGCAGAAAAGACTTTGAGAGCCGTCCACCTTCACCAACACACACACACACATGCACACACTAACGGGGATTACCTACACACACAAACAAAGCAAGTTTTTTTTGCCAAACGTCTCCTTCCAGATGGTTGGAGAGAGAAGCTGTGATTGGAAGACACGACGGCATGGACATTGCAAAACAGATTCTGTGATTGAAACTGTTCATTCTCTATAGCTTTTGTACAATACTGATGAAGAAAAAAAAAAAAGAAAAAAAAAGGGACAAATTGAAATTGAAATTTTTATTTTATAAGTCAATCAAGCCACTGAGGGTGAGCTCTATAGGAGTTATAGAGTCGTCATGGCTTTAAGCCATCTAAGGGTTCGCTATACGCTCATTTTGTAAATAACAACGATAAACAACAACCATTCAGTCCTGCCTAGACATCTGCGCCATAAAATAGGAAGGCTTTAGTTATGCAAACTCAAGACAAAACCCAAGCAATACCAACGCATCTCCCCCCCCCCATCCCCCCCCCCCCCCCCCCCCCCCCCCCGGCGTGGTCATTATGTGGCTTTCTAACCCTCTGCAGCTTTATGTCCTGCATGTTCAAGTCATCCTCTCCCCTCAGTGTCTCCCCTGTGCTATGTTTGAACCTCACCTGTCCTAGACCAGCCCTCCACCCTCCTCCTGCTAGTCCAAGACACCGCCCTAATCCTTCTCCTGCTTTTACCTCATAATCTGCCCCATCCTCGTCCCGGACTCTGTCTTTCCTGTCACTCTGCCTGTCTGCCTGCCTGTCTGTCTGTCTACCTGTCTGTCCATCTGTCCACCACCTGTCTTGTCTGTTGAGGGTGTCTCTGCTAGTCTTACATGAACTTGGATGCCAGTGACTCCCTATTTTATGGCCAGAGTCTCCATTTACATTTTACAACTGGTTTTTGGACAAAGATCGAAATTTGAACAAAATTGAAGAAGAGTAAGAAATGGGATGAAAGAAGACCATTGCTGTTTGAGAACGTAACCTTTCTAGACCTATTATAACTTTACCTCAGCTAACGGTTTCTTAATGTAAATTGACACATTATTTTTATCTTTATGATACATTATTCTACAGTGATTTTTAGAAGATTTTGCTTTTTCTTTTGATTTACGTATCGCACCATGTATTACTGTTACCAATAAACACATCCCAAATGACAACAACTTTGTCTTTATAACCTCTCCATGTGTGTTTTTGACCATTGCTCATGTGTGTGGTGTGTGTGTGTGTGTGTGTGTGTGTGTGTGTGTGTGTGTGTGTGTGTGTGTGTGTGTGTGTGTGTGAGAGAGAGAGAGAGAGAGAGAGAGAGAGAGAGGAGTGCTCTTAAATGTGTATGGTGTGTGACTAATGATGTGTGCCAGTGGAGGTGACCTCCAGGGTGTTAGCATTAGGCGGAAGCAGGGCGCTGTGCTCGGTACTCTGTCATTCTGCTCAGCCTTAATGGCCTGTCAGCTGCTGGTGTGCTGACAGCCTCTAATGTAAGCTGTCATACGCTTTATTAGGACTAACCTACAAAGCAAAAGTGGGGCTCAGAACTTGCCTTTCTCCATACCCTTTATCCCTTCCTCTGGTCTGTATGTGTGTGTGTGTGTGGGGGGGGGGGGGGGGGGGGGGGTGAGGGGAGGGGGGTGAGGGGGTGGTGTGTAAGCGGGGGGTTAGAGGGGGTGGGGATGTAGTTTGGGTGAACACTAAAAAAATTGTTTGGGGATTGCCAGAGAATGCATTGTGATCTCACTGTTAATCAGTTATTGTTGTTGATGTTGTTGTTGTAGACCTGGAGGTGTCGCTTTAAACAGTGTTTGCTGATATGCACATATATAAGCTGCAGCTCTGTAAAAGGGAAAGTCTGTCTGTCAATCATCTATGTGTCATGTATGCTTAAATACCTGTGTGTTGCCATAGGCCCTCCTTGGAATGCAGAATGACTTCCTCCCTTTCTGTCTACTGTGGAATAGCCTGTATGAGGAAATATCATATGTACTTACTGCTAAATCAACCAGAAATGTCAGTTACTGAAATTAGATTTTATGTTTTCAAGAGATTGAACAGAGAGGGGGAAATGCATGATGGAAAACCTGATTGTTGTTTAAAACATACAAGGTAACCAAAACTAAAAAGCGCTCGTTAGCATGAGACACGCGTGCTCCGAGATGCCCCTGCCGAGCTGCATTCCAAAGGGATGAAAACAAGCACGCGGATACAACTCACAATGGCTCGCTCTCATGGGCGCGGGACTCGTTGGACGGGATGGTCCGTTTTCATGATGAGCGCGTGAATGTTCCTACCTAACTTCATTCCGAGACCGAAACCACCCCAGAAGCTCACGCACGGCCAGGGAGGCAGAACGAGCGGACTGTGACACTGAACTACCGTATAAAGTTAGTTAACGCGTGTCCTGGAACGCGCAGGATAAATAATTATATTGTCGGTTATATCTATTTTTATACTGAAGTCAGCATCCAACTCGGTATGCGAGGCTAAAGGTGGCGCGTGGAAGGATTAGTACCTGTTGACATTGACGAAGAAGAGGATCCAAAATAACTTGCACCATGGACCAGGTACACAACCCCAAACATCTGACACCAAACATCAGTTTATTGCAACTTCCTGCAAATGTCTTGTTCTCATTAGTGTAACATCTGTCTCTGCTTCCAGCCAATATAATATGAAAACTCACTGTTTTGATGTTACTGTTTCAATTGTTGTTGTTCAACCCCAAGTGCATTTGTTTGGGGATAGAAGGTATTTGGATTAACAACAAATACTTTTAATGACAGGTTTGAGTTTGTCTGAGGTTACATTATCAAGGTAATGTTTACCCCATTATACTGTTAGATTTATAGCAAATTGGTGACAGGTTTTGAGGTCAGGTATGTCAGCAATGTGCTCAGCAGCACTTAGAAAACAGAAAGCGATGATGTGGAGATCCATATCTAATGAGTGATTAGACCAGAGTTGTCAACACAGTGACACCTGCTCATCCTTTGATTTACGCCCCAATTTCAGGAGAACACGTTGGACTTCAAGGCCCTGAGAGCCAAGTTCCAGGATGAGGAGACATTGGTCCTGAGACAGCCCAGGACTAAGCCCTCTGTCCCGGAGAAACCCAGGACGCTGCCTCCCCCGCAGAGCCCCACGTACTCGGTGCCTCCACCCCAGAGCCCCACGCACACGCTGCCTGCTGGGGCCCGGCCCTCTCTCCTCAGCACCATCAACCAGGCAGCAGACAGCAAGTCCATCCTGGCTCCTCGAGTCATCTTCAAGGAGGACAAGAAGGAGGCCAAGAAGCCTCTCATCCAGCCCAAAAGCAAGGAGAAGGTGGAGGGGAAGACTTGGTGGGGGAAAGCTAAAAACGGTGGGGTGAAGGAGGCTAAGGGAGAGCAGGTGGAGGCGACCCCGGAAAAAAAAGAGGCTGATGCCACCAAACACCCCACGGAGGAGAAGAAGAAGAAGAAGAAGACGACGCCCCCTGAGCTGGTGGCCGCTACGCCTCCGCCGAAAACTGCCACACCGAAAAAGAAAGGTTTCCTTGGTTTCAAGAGGTCGTCGAAAAAGGAAGTTCCTGCTGAGTCCATTCTAGACACGCCCAGCCCTGACGTCGAGGGGATAGCAGCTCTGATGCCAACAAACCCCGCCCCTGTTGACCCCGCCCCTCTCGACCCTGCCCCTGTCGACCCCATCTCTGTCGACCCCACCCCAAAACTGAAAGAGGCCCTCCTTCCGCCTAACTACACCCTGGAAGAGCCCCCTGCAGTATCCCTCTCACCCCCCACCCCTGTCACAGCCACGCCTGAGGATCTGCCCCCGCAGGTTCCCACCTCTCTCCCCCCCTCCCCCACTCCCCCCCTAAAGACTGAAATCCCAGCTAAGGTCCTGCCTGCTCTTCCTGTCTCAGTCTCCCCCAGCCCCCGCACCCCCACCCGTGTCACCTCCCTCTTACCCCACTCAGCTTCATCCCCTCCTTCCACCCCCCCTCTCTCGGTCTCATCCACCCCTCCTCCCCCCGTCATCTCTACCCCGTCCACCCCTCCGCCCCCTGTCCCATCTACCCCCCCTCCCCCTGTCACCTTTACCCCTCCTCCCACTGCTGTCCCTACTCCACCCCCTACTGCAGTCCCTACTCCACCCCCTACTGCAGTCCCTACTCCACCCCCAGTCTTGGAACCTGAGCCTGAGGTTGGGATTGAGGCTGGGGCTGAAGCTGGGGTTGAGGCTGGGGTTGAGACTGAAGCTGGGGCTGAGACTGGGGTTGAGGCTGGGGTTGAGGCTGTGGCTGAGGCTGGAGCTGAGGCTCTGGTTGAGGCTGTGGCTGAGGCTCTGGTTGAGGCTGTGGCTGAGGCTATGGTTGAGGCTGTGGCTGAAGCTGGTCCCCCAGTCTCATCTTTGGCTGTGGACCCCCCCTCCAGACCCCACTCCCCCCGTCCGGAGCGCCCCCTCTCTGCCTTGTCGGCCCTGGGGAGGGCAGAGGAGATGGGGATGAGGAGGACGTCGTCCTGTGACCCCAGGGTCCTCAGTGCCCTGGAGAAGGCACGCAGGAAGATAACCAGGTAAGGACACGCCCCCCCCCCCCCCCCACACACACACACACACACACACACATTATCACGCTAACCATGCTTCTACTTCACAACAACAAACCATCACATCTCCTCCTCCAGTCCTGGTCCCAGCCCCTCACCCACCACCTCCAGCCCCACACCCACCACCTCCAGCCCCACACCCACCACCTCCATCCCAGGCACTCCCACCACAGAGGAACCTTCCCCACCAGCCATCCCCCCCTTCCTTCCGACGGACCTCCCACCTATCGACTACCAAGAGCAGACTGCCCAGGTCAACGACATCAACCACAGTGAGTCTAACAGTAACAGAACTCTCTCCCTCTCCCCTCTCTCTCTTCCCCTCTCTCTCTCTCTCTCTCCCTCTCCCTCTTCCCCCCCCCTCTCTCTCTCTCTCTCTCTCTCTCTCTCCCTCTCCCTCTTCCCCTCTCTCTCTCTCTCTCTCTCCCTCTCCCTCTTCCCCTCTCTCTCTCTCTCTCTCTCTCTCTCCCTCTCCCTCTTCCCCTCTCTCTCTCTCTCTCTCTCTCTCTCTCTCTCTCTCTCTCCCTCTTCCCCTCTCTCTCTCTCTCTCTCCCTCTCCCTCTTCCCCCCCCCTCTCTCTCTCTCTCTCTCTCTTACCTTTGTGAATGGCACCACAAATAGTAATCTCATATTTATTTATTCATTCATTCAGTATTATTATTTTCCCCAAAATATTAAGGTCCTCACGCTGCCCTCTAAACACATAAAAGCTTCTTTACCCTAAATACTTAGGGTACTTAGGGTTACTTATTTTCGTTTGGGGGCCTTATTTTTATTTAGCAGATGGTACTGTATGAATTGCGATTATATACTGTCAGTGAGAATGTTGTTACACTAAGCTTCAAAGTTGTTTCATGATCAATTAAGGATGACTAGAAGGAAAAACACAAGGCACGTTTAAGTTACGAAGGCAACTTACGACCATGTGTACACCGGATTGTCTAATTTATTTGTTTTGATTCAACTTTTCAACTGAGGCTGCTTCGCTGATCACCATTCCCTCTTGCAGAGGAAAGGAGAAAGAAAACTTTAATTCTGCTGTTCACTCTTTATTTTGAGTTGCAAAAGAGCAGCAACAAACATGCATTTACCTTATGTTATAAGGTAACAGGTATGTTTAAGTAATAAGCATTTTTTTTATTCATCCATCTGCAAGTGAGACAAGCACACCCAGCAATTTCCCCAGAAATTGTGACCTCTCTAGTTTTCTTTCCCTTTCTCCCTCTCTCCATCTTCGTCTCTATATCTCTTCCTCTCTCACAAAGAATGGAAGGATGAAGAGAACAGGAATGTTGACTACGTGCTGCGCTGTGTGTTGTGGCTGGTACCTGCACTCACATACCTAGAGGGAGACTTGTACGGTGTTAGTTTAGCTTATTTAGTCTAGGGTGACTGCAGTACCCAGCCTCTTCAGTAAGGTGACTGCTGAGTGGTAGCTTTAGTTCAAGGATTTACTGTATCTGAGGCTTGTGACTAAGCGATTTAGTCCCCAGTTGGTGTGAAATCGCTGCTCTCACACAGAGTTAGCTTGTGGGATTCCGGCCACACGGGAGAGAATGTTGGTCGTCCAATCAAGCCATTCTAGTTTATCGAGTTCACTGTGGTCACGATCCAGTTTCATCTGCTCTGCAGGTTAACCCTTCTCACCTTGAGGTTTAGTACTGTGGTTTCATCTGAACTCTTATTTGCACTCTCCTTTATCTCTCGCTCTTTCTCTCCCTCTCTCTCCGTCTCTCATGTACTCCTTATCTGTCTCATTATTTATCTCTCTGTCCTTGAATAAAACACAGAGTTTGAGGGAGAGAGAGAGAGGGAGGGAGTCTGTTCATCACTTTATCACGGTCATATTTCAGCTTTGTGTACGCTAAAGATTTACAACTTTGCACAGAGGATCTGACTGCTTTGTATTACTTTGCATTGGATTATTCTCTCACCCTCGCTCTCCCTCTCTCTCCTTTCTCTCTCACCCTTTCTTATTTCTGTCTTTCCCTCCCTCCCTTGCTCTCCCTCCCTCTGTGTCTCTCTTTCTACCTCCCTCTCTCTCCCTTCTCCCTCTCTCTCTCCCCTCCTCTCCCCAGGACAGCCCTCTCCTGCATTAGAAGGTATTGCAGAGGAAGAAGCTAACATCATCCCAGAGTTGTTGGTGGTTCCTCCGCCTCCTCCTCGAAGGGCCCTCCCCTCAGTCGAGTCTCAGGGTCCTCCTCCAGACAAACCCGCTCGTCCCCCAAGGGTGGACCTGCCCCCCCTAGACCAGAGTGGTACGTCCCAAGGCCCATTCACATAAGAGCCTTCACACATGAAGACCGCCTCTGTCTTAACCTGTCCTGTGGTGCTCCTCCCAGCCGTGGAGATCCATGCTCCTCCCCCACAGTTCTGTGAGGAGGAGTCAGTCCCCCAGCAGGAGGAGGAGATCCTGGGGTCAGACACCCTAGGGTCAGAGGCCCTGGATGAGAGCTTTGCTGAGCTGCAGACTCCAGGCTTGATGGAGCCGATCTGGGGGAGTGGTGAGGCCGTGGTCCCCGTGGAAGAGGCTCCTCCGGGGGCCGTGGAGCAGGAGGTGGAGCACGAGGCGAATCCTCCAGGACAGCAAGACCAGGAGGTCCAGGAGTGTGGAGTGGAGCTCAAAAATGGCCCAGGCGATCATCAGCCCTCTGACTCCGCCTCCTCACCTGGAAGTCCAGTTGAAAGGTGAGGAGGGGGTGCAGCTAATCAGGACATCTCCTGTGTTTAACACTGTCATTTAAAAAATCCTAGAGGTTTTGATCACCTCTACTTCTCCCCCCACCTCTCCCCCTCCTCCCCCCTCCTCCCGCCTCCTCTCCCCAGGCCAGAGATTGAGGAGGTTCCGGCGGAGACCAAGAACGTCTCAGGAGATGTCCACACCTCAGGGAAGCAGAAGAGCAAGACTCTGGGCGTCAAGAAGCGGAGCAAGGGGCCACCAAAGAGTGAGTGACCTCACAGGGGGGCGGAGCTTCTTATCCCAGAGACATGGTGACAGTTCCAATCGTGTCGATGTCAACAACAATGGATTGTTCATTTAAGAAAACTTGTCAACCGTAACCGTAAACTAAATTAAACCGTAAACTTTTAATTGCATCACACGCTTCTTTGAGCAGCACAAGCAGGAGGCTAGTGTCTATCTGCCCCCCCCCTCCCCCACCTGTGTGTGGACGGTACAGGCAGACAACACCCAGTCTGTCCCCTCTACATGTTAACACCCCCCATCTTCTTATAATCTCCTCTAAAGCAGAACATCTGCAGTCAATCACACAGTCTAGTATAAGCTGTTACCTCTGTACCCCTGAGTGTCAGGGGTTCTAAGATATGGACTGGGTGGAACGTTCATGAATGCTGTTCTAATCGGCTTTCCTCCTCTCCCACAGACCCGTACGCCGAAACACAGCCAGCGGTAAGCAGGATTCAACAGTATTTGCATTCGCTTATTGGATTACATTCATTCTTGTTTGGTGGGGCCTTGCGCGCGAGTGTATATGTTTTAGTGCACCTGTGGTGTGTGTGTGTGTACCTGTTTGTGTGTGTATGTGTGTGTGTATGTGTGTGTGTGTGTGTGTGTTTATCAGCTGAGCTGCAGGGTAAATCACATCCCGTATTTTCTCTCCTGCAGAATGAGGAGTCTCACAGGAACAGCTGGTTCTCCAAGTAAGACAGCCTCACTCACAGCCTCGCAGCCTCACTCACAGCCTCAATCACAGCCTCATTCTCTGACAGCAAGCCTATAGGGTCATAGACACGTCAGGCTTAAAGGTGGTATGTTACAACTAATCACGACTGACTACAAATATCTCGTTCTTCCATTCTGTCTCTCCTTCTGTCTTTCTCAGGAATGAGAAGAAGGCGGCTCCAGAGGGACCGGACGAGAAAGAGCTGAAAAAGAGAGAGAAACAGCGTCTGGAGAAAGAGAAGAAAGAACAGAAGGAGCAGAGAGAGAGAGAAAAGAAAGAGCAGAAGGAGCGAGAGAAGAAGGAGAATGAGATGAAGAAGAAATTTAAGGTGAGAGGAGGTCAGAGAGAGAGAGAGAGGAGGGTAGAGTGTAAAGTATCTTGGCAGAGAGAGAGAGAGAGAGAGAAGGGTGGGGTGTAAAGTATCTTGGCAGAGAAACTAGTCAGGATTCATTCCTTCAGGATCGGACGGATGTGAGATGCCTGAATATCTACATCATGTATGCTGAGAGAAAGACAGAGAGAGAGAGAGAGAGACAGCGATAGGAGAGATAGAGAGATGAGAAAAAGGGGGAGAGAGCGAGAGGCGGAGGGAGGGAGTATAAGAGAGACTGAGACACGCACACCACCACTCTCCTACACCCTTTAATACACTCACACACTCTAATGCATATTAATATGAGCAGTAATGCCCACAGTGGCAGTGATACAGCGTAGAACAGTATATTTAAGGAGTCTGTAGGATTAAGAGATTTATCACCATAATCACACTTTGGAATCGCAGATGCGTCTGAATATCAATAGGCCCTGTTAGGCATGTGTGTACTGTGTCTTGTGTGTGCTATGTGTGTAGCGTGTGTGTGTGTTGTATGTGCCGTGTGTGTCTACATTGTATGTGTTTGTGTGTGTCTGTTCTGTACTCAGTTTGTGTGTATGTGTGTGTGTTAGATCACAGGCCAGGAGGAGGCCATGTACCAGGCCACCGTCACCGTGACGACGAAAGGACGCAAGCGTGACTTGGCTTTGAACAGCGGTGACATCATCAGCATCATCAGAACCACCAACTGTCCCAAGGGAAAATGGCTGGCCAGAGATAGCAGCAACACCTGTGAGTGAGCCTGTGTGTGTGTGTGTGTGTGTGTGTGTGTGTGTGTGTGTTCTGTAGTTGTGTGTACCGAGTGTGTGTGTTTGCTGAGAGTGTGTGTATGTGTGTGGACTCACAAGATGGTTCTAACACCAGCTTGTTCTGATCGCTCAGATGAGGTGTGGATCTGTGCTGCCAGCATGTACTGACTGTGTGTGTGTGTGTGTGTGTGTGTGTGTCAGTTGGCTATGTGTCAGTGAGCCATGTAGAGCTGGATGTGAAGGAGATGATGGAGTTGGGGAAGAAAGCTGCCTGCAACAGGAACAGCTCCACCTTGGAGACAGAGAGGACCAGTGCTGGGAGCAGGTACACACACACACACACACACACACACACACACACACACACACACCTCACCTCACCTCACACACACACACCTCATTCAATCACACACTCACCTCACACACACTTCCATACACACCTCACATATTTTTCTTCTTCTATCCTTCAGGAACTCTGCTTCCTACCCCTTATCCACAGGCAGTTGTAAGTATGATTCCTTATCTGATTCAGATTCAGTTCTTCTGAATCGTTCTGAATGCGATCAGGTCATGCTGTGATGAGTATGCGATTGTGGTAACCATGACGATAAGCATCACGTCCTTCCACTAGTTTCAGACGACAGTGAGGAATGGACGGCCGACGATGACGAGATGTTCTCCACCCCCATCGAATCTACCGCCCCGTAAGTCCTGGTGGTGTGTGTGTGTGTGTGTGTGTGTGTGTGTGTGTGTGTGTGTGTGTGTGTGTGTGTCAGGCCAGGGAGAAGGGGTAGGCTTAAGGTTTGATTTGTGTGCATGAGGGGAAAGTGCAGACCACTGCAGAATCAGTATGTTGTGACATCATCTTCAGTCGCCATAGTGCTTTGACATCATCTTTAGCTTCCTCCCTCCTCCTGCAGGGGACTCGATCACGCCACATCCATGCTAGAGGACGGTGAGTAGGGACGCTCTGTGTTGCTCTATGTCCTTTTATGCACCCCTATAAGCCTCTATGTCACGTTACTGTCATAATGTCTCTATGTCACTTTATGGGCCTCTATGTCACTTTCCTGCCATAATGTCTCTATGTCACTTTACGGGCCTCTATGTCAGTTTGTGGGCTTCTATGTCACTTTATGTCTCTTTATGTCACTTTGTCTGTGGCCCAACCTTCAATCAGTGGGATCTTCCGATAGCTATGTGTGACTGAGGTTCAACACCTCACACACACCTTGTCAACTTGATGTTGTGTAGAATCCTGTGATAAGAAATGAAGTGTTTACTGAGAGAGACGAGTTCCATCTGCTAATCTGTTGATCAGTGTATCAGTAGTGCTTGATGGCTGATACTGTTGGGAGGTGGATTGTGTGTTTGTTATTGTTGACGTGTGTGTGTGTGTGTGTGCTGTTCTTGCAGGAAGTAGAGAGCATGGTGTTCACCCCGAGCACACGACCAGTGACGTCAGTACAGAGTCTGTGAACCAACAGTAAGTCTGACTCACACACACACACTCACGCTCAAACACACACACACCCAAACCAAACAGGGAACTTCTGTAACTTTTCCTCCCAGATCAAGACATGAAGCACTTCAAAAGTTGTCCACGTTCTTCCACGCACCCAGAGACACGAGCCCACCTGCTGAAGAGCAGCTCCATGCTAGGTACACACACACACACACACACACACACTTTCACACACACTTTCACACACATTTACACATTTTCCTCGTGTCGAAACACCTTGCTTTACTTCATCTTTTCCCTTGCCCCCCCACTCCCCCCTCCCCCCTCCACTCCACAAGTCCTGAACCTGAGACAAGTAAGTATCTTTTGTTTCACTATTACAAGGAATTATAAACTTTATAGTCCTGAGAAACCAGGATGAGATTGTTTGGTGCAGGCAGTGGGTGGACTGGGACTAACTGGACTCATTCAAATGTCTTCCTTGTTTCGTCGTTAGGCCCTGAGTTTGTCCCAGCAGATCCAGACCTCAGGTAAGAGAACACAGACCAGACTGGTATGTAGGACTTGGTGCAGTTTGCTGTCTGACTGGTTTTCAGGACTTTAAAACTGTATCACAGAGTTTTTGTAAAGAGCTTGTGAAGGTGAGCCAGTAGGTGCACACCTTTGTAGTCGGTGTGTGTGTGTGTGTGTGTGTGTGTGTGTGTGTGTGTACATGTGTTAGACAGTGATAACCTCAGTGGGAGTCAGGTGGCTGAGTGGTTAGGGTAGTAGTACTAGGGGGCTAGTAATCAGAAGGTACCTGGTTCGAACCCTGGCTGTGCCAGTTGATGTTGTATCCTTGAGAAAGGCACTTCACCCCTACTTGCCTTAGGTGGGAATGTCCCTGTTCTTGCTGTAAGTTGCTCTGGATAAGAGTGTCTGATAAATTAACTACATGTAAAATAATTATTTGTTTTTATTTGTAGCTCTGTAAAGGAAGTCGATCCGCTGCTTCCTGATATGATCATTTTACCGCCCCCTGATCTGTACGCTGACATCTTCATCGCAGAATAACCTATCAGAGGCAAGTGAGGGTGACCCCCCCCCCCCTCCTCCTGCCCATCACCAACATTTTAATCCTGACTAGTTATGTGTTGCATTTCCCTGCATGACCAGCAGAGGGCGGTACTGGTTGCCGGTGACAACATGGCTTCTCTCTTTTTCTCTCAGGTAGTCAAAGATGAGTAGGAATACCTGGACAGTGGCCAACCTCTCAACCTCCACATGCGGTGCTTGGCCACCCAAAGACCTCAAACTCACAGATTTGTGTTTTATAACCTGCTGTTAATTATTCCTGTTGGCACATTGAATTAATATTTGTGATTATTTCACAGGATACATACTTTTAGATATTCTGTCCAAACACAGTAAACTCCTTAGCTTCATTGTGTAGTTTTGTATGACTAGAGTAAGGATGAAATGCTGTGGTTTGGGGGGTTGTTTGTGTAACTTATTTAAACTCCTCTTGGTGTTTCCAAAGGCTATGACTTGGCAAATAATCTGTTTTGGTGTATTTCCTGTGAACCATTGTCCCGTGAATAAGTATTAGATTCGAAGAGGTTGAATGTTGTATTTTATGTAAGTCACGTCTAGGCAAACACCACGTAATGCTAATGCTTGTAACAGGTTTTAGTAAGAGGTTCAAACATAAGGGGTTAGCATGACAGTGGTGCTGGAAAAAAACATAAGGGGTTAGTATGGTAAAAAACATGAGGTAAAAAACATAAGGGTACAAAAAAGGTACAAAATGTGTATAATATAAGTAAATAAGTATATAAGTTAAGTATATAAGTAAATAAGTATAATATAAGTAAATAAGTACATACAAATAATAATAATAAAAATATAGCTGCAAGCAGTGATGGTGGATTCCTCCTAGAACAATTTATGAAATTGATATGTAATTCAAAATGCAATCTGCGTGTTTGGTGTGAATACATCCAAGACTGTAGTGCCCCCTGTGCTGTAACGGACAAAGGATTGTGAACATCAAAAATCCTATTGATAACTTTTGTAAGGGTTGATTATCTGACGATGATAACTGCCAATCCAGGGGAAGATTGGACAAAAGTTGTAGGAGAAGTAGCGAAGAAAAATGTTTCCTAAATCTATATATTATACAGACAAATCTAAGGACTTGCCATTATGAGTTGTTGAGACTTTATTCTTCATCGTGACAAATGTGGAATCTGTAATGAATTTCAGGACTCTACAACAAAAGAGATACAAATTGGTTTCACTTGGACGAAATTGGGTGTGGTAGTTCATAATGTTGTGCTGTTACACCATGTCAAAAACGGAGGAATCCTAATAAGGTAAAAACATAAGTGATTAGTATGACATTTTGGCTGGGAAAAAACATGAGGGGTTAGTATGACATTTTGGCTGGGAAAAAACATAAGGGGTTAGTATGACATTTTGTCTGGGAAGAAACATAAGGGGTTAGTATGACATTTTGGCTGGGAAAAAACATAAGGGGTTAGTATGACATTTTTGGATGCCATTTCATGTTAGAGCGACCCTCTGTATCTCAGTGGGTAAGTGTAGTTGCCAACAAGTTTGAGGGTTGTTCCAGCATTCATGGTTCAAGTCTTGCTCAGACCAACTGCTGATTTATTTAAATGCTCAATATATGTCAAATCACAATAAGTCTGTCTGGGCAGATGAATCCTCTGTGGTTCAGTGGGTATATGTATGTATGTATGTTAAGGCCAAACCTGGTAATGTTGGTTTGAATCCCGCTCAAACCAATTCATTTAACTTAAACGAACTAAAGCAACATAAATCTGTTTAAACCAGTATTTGGTCGTACTATTTATCATTTGAAAAACATAAGGGGTTAGCATGACTTTTTTGGGGGAGAAAATACATGACGTCTCAGAATGAGTTTCTTTTGCGTGGAGCATACATAAAGGGTCCGTACGATGTTATTGAGGGTAGAAAGTTTGAAATCGGGGAGAATGACCTTTTTTCGCGAAAAAAAAAACAAAAGGGGTTAGCCTGACTTTTTTTCGGGTGGTAAGTACATGACGTCTCAGAATGAGTTTCTTTTGCGTGGAGCATACACAACTTACGACTTCACTAATCTATTTCTTATTTTACGTGCAGCTTGTTTTAAGTCAATTTCTGTCTCTGTAGACCCATGGAATACGACACATCACATAAACCTCACACTTTACATTGGGGATGTAGCGTCAGAATGTTCTATGTGATGCTGTGGCTCTTGTGGTACACTGGTTAAACATGTGCAACATGCAAGCGGAGGTTGTTCAGGAAAGACATGGGTTCAAATCTCATGTTTGCGTGTCTCTTTACAAACAGAACACTTTACCTGACGGTTAAGGATTGCCATTTCATAGACTTGTTAGAGTAACCCTCTGTAGCTCAGTTGGCAAGCATGGGTGCTACCAAGTCAAAGGGCCATTTCAAGGTTCTTGGTTCAAGTCTTGCTCAGATTAACTTCTGATTTATTTAATCAACATGTGTCAGAACCACAATTAGTCTGCCATTTTTCAAGAACCCTCTGTAGCTCAGTGGGTAAGCATGGGTGCTACCAAGTCAAAGGGCCACTTCAACAATGTTGGTTCAAGTCTTGCTCAGATTAATCTTTGATTTATTTAACCAACCAATCAACATGTGTGAAAATCACAATTAGTCTGCTAATTTTCAAGAACCCTCTGTAGCTCAGTGGGTAAGCATGGGTGCTACCAAGTCAAAGGGCTATTCCAACATTGTTGGTTCAAGTCTTGCTCAGACCAGCTGCTGATTTATTTAAATGCTCTATATATGTCAAATCACAATTAGTCTGTCTGGGCAGAAGCATCCTCTGTGGCTCAGTGGGTATATGCATGTATGTTAAGGCCAAACTTTGTAATGTTGGTTCGAATCCCACTCAAACCAATTCATTTAACCTAAACGATTGTCAATTTAGCAGTATATAGGTTGTCTAGCAGGATGGTAGGTGTGCCTTCATAGTGTAGGGGTATCTACACATGGTTGAGACCTTGGCAACCCAGGTTCAAGTCCAGCACAAGGCACAGTGCTAAATGTCCTGGTGGATTGGCTACCCCAATGTGTCCTGTTGACCACTTCCCTCCTTCAACTGGGGAAGTTGTGGAACAAGTCATAAAATAACTTATACTTTTTTGGGTATATAAATTAGTATAAGTTATTTACTTGGTCAGATTTATAACCCCAGCGTTTCACATGTCATTTTTTCAGGGGGGGGAACACCCCCCTGACCCCGGGCTCTACCCATGGGACGATCATCCATGCCTTGGATTCGAACACCGTTTGCCATCGCCAAGCCTCCTTCACTGTTCGCAACCGGCCAACCCACTAGGCCATGGAGTCTCGGTAGTAACAGACTGTTTCTCCGGGCGTTTTTCAAGTGCCTTTTCCAATGTTTGCTTTAAAATTTGACTAAGAAACAGCTGAGATTTGAACCCTTAACCTTGTTGTTTGAAGGCAGCCTCTCTCCCCACTGAGCCATTTCCAGGCTACCACAAACAGCTTCTCTGGGCGTTTTTCAAGTACCTTTTCCAATATGTGCTTTAAAATTTGACTAAGAATCAGCTGAGATTTGAAGCCTTAACCTTGTTGTTTGAAGGTATCCTCTCTCCCCACTGAGCCATTTCCAGGCTACCACAAACCAATTCTCTGGGCGTTTTTCAAGTGCCTTTTCCAATGTGTGCTTTAAAATTCAGCTCTGAAAAGAGCTGGGATTCAAACCTTCAACCTTTCTGTTTCAAGGCAGCCTTTCTACTCACTGAGCCATTCAAGGTTACCACAAAACTGTTTTCTGGGCATTTTTCAGGTGCCTACTCCAATTTATTTTCTAAAAATAAGCTTAAAAACAGATGGGATTTGAACTTTCAACCTTGCTGATTAAAGGCAGCCTCTCTCCTCACTGAGCCAAATCCAGGCTGCTGCAAACTAATTCTCCTGGCGTCTTTCAAGTGCCCCTTCCAATTTGTGCTTTAAGATTAAGCTCTGAAATGAGCTGGGATTCAAACCTTCAACATGGCTGTTCCAGAGCAGGGGTGGACTGGCCATCTGGCATACCGGGCATCGTCCTGGTGGGCCGTTGACCCAATGTGGGCCGAGGCCGCCGCAGATCAGTTGGTACCAGGCCGCAGGCCACCGAAGAAATACGATAATTAATAACAATCTTTTATTTTGAAAAATTACCAGATGCTCTCGGTTAAATGTCGGTCACTTGAGCGTCAAAAATGTAACCCACAAGTTAAGTAAAAAACTGACGTCTTTGGGAATCATTGGCTAGCTTGCATCGGACTACAGTGGACTCACCAATAATGATGTTATTGAAGGCGGATAGTTTGCAATCGGGGAGCATGACCTTTTTTCGCGAAAAAAACATAAGGGGTTAGCATTACTTTTTTTCAGGAGAAAATACATGACGTCTCATACATAAAGGATCCGTACAATGTTATTGAGGGCGGAAAGTTTGCAATTGGGGAGTATGACATTTTGGTTGGGAAAAAACATAAGGGGTTAGTATAACATTTTGGCTGGTAAGAAAACATAAGGGGTTAGTATGACATTTTTGATGAGAAAAAACATAAGGGGTAAGTTGTTACATCCATCTCTGCATGCTTCCCTGAAGGGGTTAACCCTCCTGTCTCTAGTCCTAGGGGGAGTGGTTTCAGGAGTGCAGGAGCAGAGCGGGAACCACCAGCTGCACCCAATCTTGCAATCACCAACCCTACTTCTGCTCAACCCTGCCAGGAACATGCTGCCAGATCGTAACCACTACTTACTAGAGTAATGTAGTTGGACTTACCTCCTTGTTACGTTCCTGCCTTGTATACATTTCATCCCTTTTTGCTTCTAGAGTTTGCCTGTTCTGCACAGCGCCAGCCTGCCAGACCTGCCTGTTACTTTGCCTGCCTGCTCCATTCTCTGCCTACTCTGCTGCCTGTTCCCTTGCCTGCCTGCTCCTTTGCCTGCCTGCTCCATTGCCTCCTTGTCTCATTGCCTGCTTTGCCTGGTTCCAGTCTTCTGTCAACCAAACCAACTTCTCTATAATAAACCGGTTAACCTTCACCCATCCGCCTCCTTGTCTCTGTCCGTACCTGGGTTCACCCATCCCTGGCCCTTAACATTAGTATGACATTTTGACCGGGTGAAAAACATAAGGTGTTAGTATGACATTTTGGCCGGGGGAAAAAAAATAAGGGGTTAGTATGACATTTTGGCTGGAAAGAAAACATAAGGGGTTAGTATGACATTTTGGCTGGAAAGAAAACATAAGGGGTTAGTATGACATTTTGGCCGGGAAAAAACATAAGGGGTTAGTATGACATTTTGGCCGGGAAAAAACATAAGGGGTTAGTATGACATTTTGGCTGGGATAAAACATATGGGGTTAGTATGACATTCTGGCTGGGGAAAAAACATAAAGTAACATAAATCTGTTTAAACCAGTATTTGGCCGTACTATTTATCATTTGAAAAACATAAGGGGTTAGCATGACTTTTTTTCGGGAGAAAATACATGACGTCTCAGAATGAGTTTCTTTTGCGTGGAGCATACATAAAGGGTCCGTACGATGTGATTGAGGGTAGAAAGTTTGAAATCGGGGAGAATGACCTTTTTTCGCGAAAAAAAACAAAAGGGGTTAGCCTGACTTTTTTTGGGTGGTAAGTACATGACGTCTCAGAATGAGTTTCTTTTGCGTGGAGCATACACAACTTACGACTTCACTAATCTATTTCTTATTTTATGTGCAGCTTGTTTGAAGTCAATTTCTGTCTCTGTAGACCCATGGAATACGACACATCACAGAAACCTCACACTTTACATTGCGGATGTAGCGTCAGAATGTTCTATGTGATGCTGTGGCTCTTGTGGTACACTGGTTAAACATGTGCAACATGCAAGCGGAGGTTGTTCAGGAAAGACATGGGTTCAAATCTCATATTTGCGTGTCTCTTTACAAACAGAACACTTTACCTGGCGGTTCAGAATTGCCATTTCATAGACTTGTTAGAGTAACCCTCTGTAGCTCAGTGGGCAAGCATGGGTGCTACCAAGTCAAAGGGCCATTTCAACATTCTTGGTTCAAGTCTTGCTCAGATTAACCTGTGATTTATTTAACCAATCAACATGTGTGAAATCACAATTAGTCTGCCAATTTTGAAGAACCCTCTGTAGCTCAGTGGGTAAGCATGGTTGCTACCAAGTCAAAGGGCCATTTCAACATTCTTGGTTCAAGTCTTGCTCAGATTAACTTCTGATTTATTTAATCAACATGTGTCAGAACCACAATTAGTCTGCCATTTTTCAATAACCCTCTGTAGCTCAGTGGGTAAGCATGGGTGCTACTAAGTCAAAGGGCCACTTCAACATTGTTGGTTCAAGTCTTGCTCAGATTAACCTTTGATTTATTTAACCAACCAATCAACATGTGTGAAAATCACAATTAGTCTGCCAATCTTCAAGAACCCTCTGTAGCTCAGTGGGTAAGCATGGATGCTACCAAGTCAAAGGGCCACTTCAACATTGTTGGTTCAAGTCTTGCTCAGATTAACCTTTGATTTATTTAACCAACCAATCAACATGTGTGAAAATCACAATTAGTCTGCCAATTTTCAAGAACCCGCTGTAGCTCAGTGAGTAACCATGGGTGCCACCAAGTCAAAGGGCCATTCCAACATTGTTGGTTCAAGTCTTGCTCAGATTAACCTCTGATTTATTTTACCAATAAACATGTGTCAAAATCACAATTAGTCTGCCAATTTTCAAGAACCCTCTGTAGCTCAGTGGGTAAGCGTGGGTGCTACCAAGTCAAAGGGCCGTTTCAACATTGTTGGTTCAAGTCTTGCTCAGATTAAGCTTTGCTTTATTTAACTAACCAATCAACATGTGTGAAAATCACAATTAGTCTGCCAACTTTCAAGAACCGTCTGTAGCTCAGTGTGTAAGCATGGGTGCTACCAAGTCAAAGGGCCATTTCAGCGTTCTTGGTTCAAGTCTTGCTCAAATTAACCTCTGATTTATTTAACCAATCAACATATGTCAAAATCACAATTAGTCTGCCAATTTTCAAGAACCCTCTGTAGCTCAGTGGGTAAGCATGGGTGCTGCCAAGTCAAAGGGCAGTTTCAACATTCTTGGTTCAAGTCTTGCTCAGTTTAACTTCTGATTTCTTTAATCAACATGTGTCAAAACCACAATTAGTCTGCCAATTTTCAAGAACCCTCTGTAGCTCAGTGGGTAAGCATGGGTGCCACCAAGTCTGAGGGCTGTTCCAGCATTCATGGTTCAAGTCTTGCTCAGACCAACTGCTGATTTATTTAAATGCTCTATATATGTCAAATCACAATTAGTCTGTCTGGGCAGAAGCATCCTCTGTGGCTCAGTGGGTATATGCATGTATGTTAAGGCCAAACCCTCTAATGTTGGTTCGAATCCCGCTCAAACTAATTCATTTAACTTAAACGATTGTCAATTTAGCAGTATATAGGTTGTCTAGCAGCATGGTATATGTGCCTTCATAGTGTAGGGGTATCTACACATGGTTGAGACCTTGGCAACCCAGGTTCAAATCCAGCACAGGGCACAGTGCTAAATGTCCTGGTGGATTGGCTACCCCAATGTGTCCTGTTGACCACTTCCCTCCTTCAACTGGGGAAGTTGTGGAACAAGTCATAAAATAACTTATACTTTTTTGGGTATATAAATTAGTATAAGTTATTTACTTGTTCAGATTTATAACCCCAGCGTTTCACATGTCATTTTTTCAGGGGGGGGGAACACCCCCCTGACCCCGGGCTCTACCCATGGGACGATCATCCATGCCTTGGATTCGAACACCGTTTGCCGTCGCCAAGCCTCCTTCACTGTTCGCAACCGGCCAACCCACTAGGCCATGGAGTCTCGGTAGTAACAGACGTTTTCTCTGGGCGTTTTAAGTGGCTTTTCCAATGTTTGCTTTAAAATTTGACTAAGAAACAGCTGAGATTTGAACCCTCAACCTTGTTGTTTCAAGGCAGCCTCTCTACCCACTGAGCCATTTCCAGGCTACCACAAACATATTCTCTGGGCGTTTTTCAAGTGTCTTTTCCAATGTGTGCTGTAAAATTTGACTAAGAATCAGCTGAGATTCGAACCCTTAACCTTATTGTTTCAAGGTAGGCTCTCTCCCCACTGAGCCATTTCCAGGCTACCACAAACCAATTCTCTGGGCGTTTTTCAAGTTCCTTTTCCAATGTGTGCTGTAAAATTTGACTAAGAATCAGCTGAGATTCGAACCCTTAACCTTATTGTTTCAAGGTAGGCTCTCTCCCCACTGAGCCATTTCCAGGCTACCACAAACCAATTCTCTGGGCGTTTTTCAAGTTCCTTTTCCAATGTGTGCTGTAAAATTTGACTAAGAATCAGCTGAGATTCGAACCCTTAACCTTATTGTTTCAAGGTAGGCTCTCTCCCCACTGAGCCATTTCCAGGCTACCACAAACCAATTCTCTGGGCGTTTTTCAAGTTCCTTTTCCAATGTGTGCTGTAAAATTTGACTAAGAATCAGCTGAGATTCGAACCCTTAACCTTATTGTTTCAAGGTAGGCTCTCTCCCCACTGAGCCATTTCCAGGCTACCACAAACCAATTCTCTGGGCGTTTTTCAAGTTCCTTTTCCAATGTGTGCTGTAAAATTTGACTAAGAATCAGCTGAGATTCGAACCCTTAACCTTATTGTTTCAAGGTAGGCTCTCTCCCCACTGAGCCATTTCCAGGCTACCACAAACCAATTCTCTGGGCGTTTTTCAAGTTCCTTTTCCAATGTGTGCTGTAAAATTTGACTAAGAATCAGCTGAGATTCGAACCCTTAACCTTATTGTTTCAAGGTAGGCTCTCTCCCCACTGAGCCATTTCCAGGCTACCACAAACCAATTCTCTGGGCGTTTTCAAGTTCCTTTTCCAATATGTGCTGTAAAATTTGACTTAGAATCAGCTGAGATTCAAACCCTTAACCTTATTGTTTCAAGGTAGGCTCTCTCCCCACTGAGCCATTTCCAGGCTGCTGCAAACTAATTCTCTGGGCGTTTTCCAAGTGCCTCTGCAAATGTGTGCTTTAAAATTCAGGGCTGAAAAGAGCTGGGAATAAAACCTTCAACCTTGCTGTTTCAAGGCAGCCTCTTTACTCATTGAGCCAATTCCATGCTTATACAAATGGATTCTCTGGGCGTGTTTCAATTGCCTGTTCCAATATTTGCTTTAAAAATCAGCTCAGTGATTCAAACCTTCAACCTTGCTGTTTCAAAGCAGCCTTCCTATCACTGAGCCAATTCTAGGCTACCACAAAACTGTTTTCCGGGCATTTTTCAGGTGCCTACTCCAATTTATTCTCTAAAATTAAGTTTAGAAACAGCTGGGATTTGAACTTTCAACCTTGCTGATTAAAGGCAGCCTCTCGCCTCACTGAGCCAAATCCAGGCTGCTGCAAACTAATTCTCCTGGCGTCTTTCAAGTGCCCCATCCAATTTGTGCTTCAAAATTAAGCTCTGAAATGAGCTGGGATTCAAACCTTCAACATGGCTGTTCCAGAGCAGGGGTGGACTGGCCATCTGGCATACCGGGCATCGTCCCGGTGGGCCGTTGACCCAATGTGGGCCGGGGCCGCCGCGGATCAGTTGGTACCGGGCAGTGGGCCGCCGAAAAAAATACGATAATTAATAACAATCTTTTATTTTGAAAAATTACCAGATGCTCTCGGTTAAATGTCGGTCACTTGAGCGTCAAAAATGTAACCCACAAGTTAAGTAAAAAACTGACGTCTTTGGGAATCGTTGGCTAGCTCACATCAAACTACAGTGGACTCACCAATAACGATGTTATTGAGGGCGGAAAGTTTGCAATCGGGAGCATGACTTTTTTTTGCGAAAAAAACATAAGGGGTTAGCATTATTTTTTTTTCAGGAGAAAATACATGACGTCTCATAAATAAAGGGTCCGTACGATGTTATTGAGGGCGGAAAGTTTGCAATCGGGGAGTATGACATTTTGGTTGGGAAAAAACATAAGGGGTTAGTATGACATTTTGGCCGGGAAAAAACATAAGGGGTTAGTATGACATTTTGGCCGGGAAAAAACATAAGGGGTTAGTATGACATTTTGGCTGGGGAAAAAACATAAGGGGTTAGTATGACATTTTGTTTGTGAAAAAACATAAGGGGTTAGTATGACATTTTTGCCAAAAAAAAGGGGGTTAGTATGACAATTTGGTTGGGAAAAAACATAAGGGGTTAGTGTGGCATTTTGGTTGGGAAAAAACATAAGTGGTTAGTATGACATTTTGGCTTGAAAGAAAACATAAGGGGTTAGTATGACATTTTTGATGAGAAAAAACATAAGGGGTAAGTTGATACATCTGTCTCTGCATGCTTCCCTGAAGGGGTTAACCCTCCTGTCTCTAGTCCTAGGGGGAGTGGTTTCAGGAGTGCAGGAGCAGAGCGGGAACCACCAGCTGCACCCAATCTTGCAATCACCAACCCTACTAATACTCAGCCCTGCTAGGAACATGCTGCCAGATCGTAGCCACTACTTACTAGAGTAATGTAATTAGACTTACCTTCTTGTTACGTTCCTGCCTTGTATTAATTTCATCCCTTTTTGCTTCTAGAGTTTGCCTGTTCTGCACAGCTTTCTCTGCCTGCTCCGCCGCCTGCCTGTTCCCTTGCCTGCCTGCTCCATTGCCTGCCTGTCTCATTGCCTGCTTTGCCAATCCCAGCCCTGGTTCCAGTCTCCTGTCAACCAAACCAACCTCTCTATAATAAACCGGTTAACCTTCACCCATCCGCCTCCTTGTCTCTGTCCGCACCTGGGTTCACCCGTCCCTGGCTCTTAACATTAGTATGACATTTTGGTTGGGGAAAAACATAAGGTGTTAGTATGACACTTTGGCCGGGAAAATAACATAAGGGGTTAGTATGACACTTTGGTTGGGGAAAAAACATAAGGGGTTAGTATGACATTTTGGCCGGGGGAAAAAAAATAAGGGGTTAGTATGACATTTTGGCTGGAAAGAAAACATAAGGGGTTAATATGACATTTTGGTTGGGGAAAAAACATAAGGGGTTAGTATGACACTTTGGTTGGGGAAAAAACATAAGGGGTTAGTATGACATTTTGGTTGGGAAAAAACATAAGGGGTTAGTATGACATTTTGGCTGGGAAAAAACATAAAGTAACATAAATCTGTTTAAACCAGTATTTGGTCGTACTATTTATTAGTGGAAAAACATAAGGGGTTAGCATAACTTTTTTTTCGGGAGAAAACAAATGACGTCTAAGAATGAGTTTCTTTTGAGTGGAGCATACATAAAGGGTCCGTACGATGTTATTGAGGGTAGAAAGTTTGAAATCGGGGAGCATGACCTTTTTTCACGAAAAAAAAAACAAAAGGGGTTAGCATGACTTTTTTTCGGGTGGTAAGTACATGACGTCTCAGAATGAGTTTCTTTTGCGTGGAGCATGCACAACTTACGACTTCAATAATCTATTTCTTATTTTATGTGCAGCTTGTTTGAAGTCAATTTCTGTCTCTGTAGACCCATGGAATACGACACATCACATAAACCTCACACTTTACATTGGGGATGTAGCGTCAGAATGTTCTATGTCATGCTGTGGCTCTTGTGGTACACTGGTTAAGCATGTGCAACATGCAAGCGGAGGTTTTTCTGGAAATACATGGATTCAAATCTCATGTTTGCATGTTTCTTTAAAAATAGAACACTTTACCTGGTGGTTATGGATGTTGTTAGAGTAACCCTCTGTAGCTCAGTGGGGAAGCATGGGTGGTACCAAGTCAAAGGGCCATTTCAACATTTTTGGTTCAACATTCTTGGTTCAAGTCTTCCTCAGATTAGCTACTGATTTGTTTAACCAACCAATCAACATGTGTCAAGATCACAATTAGTCTGCTAATTTTCAAGAACCCTCTGTAGCTGAATGGGTAAGCATGGGTGATACCAAATCAAAGGGCCATTTCAGCATTCTTGGTTCAAGTCTTGCTCAGATTAACTTCTGATATATTTAATCAACCAATCAACATGTGTGAAAATCATAATTAGTCTGCCAATTTTCAAAAAATGTCTGTAGCTCAGTGGGTAAGCATGGGTGCTACCAAGGTAAAGGGCCTTTTCAACATTCTTGGTTCAAGTCTTGCTCAGATTAACTTCTGATTTATTTAACCAACCAATCAACATGTGTGAAAATCACAATTAGTCTGCCAATTCTAAGAACCCTCTGTAGCTCAGTGGGTAAGCATGGGTGCTACCAAGTCAAAGGGCCATGTCAACTTTGTTGGTTCAAGTCTTGCTCAGATCAACCTCTAATTTATTTTACCAATCAACATGTGTCAAAATCACAATTAGTCTGCCAATTTTCAAGAACCCTCTGTAGCTCAGTGGGTAAGCATGGGTGCTACCAAGTCAAAGGGCCGTTTCAACATTGTTGGTTCAAGTCTTGCTCAGATTAACTTCTAATTTATTTAACCAACCAATCAACATGTGTGAAAATCACAATTAGTCTGCCAATCTTCAAGAACCCTCTGTAGCTCAGTGGGTAAGCATGGGTGCTACCAAGTCAAAGGGCCATGTCAACTTTGTTGGTTCAAGTCTTGCTCAGATCAACCTCTAATTTATTTTACCAATCAACATGTGTCAAAATCACAATTAGTCTACCAATTTTCAAGAACCCTCTGTAGCTCAGTGGGTAAGCATGGGTGCTACCAAGTCAAAGGGCCGTTTCAACATTGTTGGTTCAAGTCTTGCTCAGATTAACTTCTAATTTATTTAACCAACCAATCAACATGTGTGAAAATCATAATTAGTCTGCCAATTTTCAAAAAATGTCTGTAGCTCAGTGGGTAAGCATGGGTGCTACCAAGGTAAAGGGCCTTTTCAACATTCTTGGTTCAAGTCTTGCTCAGATTAACTTCTGATTTATTTAACCAACCAATCAACATGTGTGAAAATCACAATTAGTCTGCCAATTTTCAAGAACCCTCTGTAGCTCAGTGGGTAAGCATGGGTGCTACCAAGTCAAAGGGCCATGTCAACTTTGTTGGTTCAAGTCTTGCTCAGATCAACCTCTAATTTATTTTACCAATCAACATGTGTCAAAATCACAATTAGTCTGCCAATTTTCAAGAACCCTCTGTAGCTCAGTGGGTAAGCATGGGTGCTACCAAGTCAAAGGGCCGTTTCAACATTGTTGGTTCAAGTCTTGCTCAGATTAACTTCTAATTTATTTAACCAACCAATCAACATGTGTGAAAATCACAATTAGTCTGCCAATCTTCAAGAACCCTCTGTAGCTCAGTGGGTAAACATGGGTGCTACCATGTCGAAGGGCCATTCCAACATTGTTGGTTCAAGTCTTGCTCGGATCAATCTCTAATTCATTTTACCAATCAACGTGTGAAAATCACAATTAGTCTGCCAATTTTCAAGAACCCTCTGTAGCTCAGTGGGTAAGCATGGGTGCTGCCAAGTCAAAGGGCAGTTTCAACATTCTTGGTTCAAGTCTTGCTCAGTTTAACTTCTGATTTCTTTAATCAACATGTGTCAAAACCACAATTAGTCTGCCAACTTTCAAGAACCCTCTGTAGCTCAGTGGGTAAGCATGGGTGCCACCAAGTCTGAGGGCTGTTCCAGCATTCATGGTTCAAGTCTTGCTCAGACCAACTGCTGATTTATTTAAATGCTCTAGATATGTCAAATCACAATTAGTCTGTCTGGGCAGAAGCAGCGTCTGTGGCTCAGTGGGTATATGCATGTATGTTAAGGCCAAACTTTGTAATGTTGGTTCGAATCCCACTCAAACCAATTCATTTAACCTAAACGATTGTGAATTTAGCAGTATATAGGTTGTCTAGCAGGCTGGTAGGTGTGCCTTCATAGTGTAGGGGTATCTACACATGGTTGAGACCTTGGCAACCCAGGTTCAAGTCCAGCACAAGGCACAGTGCTAAATATCCTGGTGGATTGGCTACCCCAATGTGTCCTGTTGACCACTTCCCTCCTTCAACTGGGGAAGTTGTGGAACAAGTCATAAAATAACTTATACCCAAAAAAGTATATAAATTAGTATAAGTTATTTACTTGTTCAGATTTATAACCCCAGCGTTTCACATGTCATTTTTTCAGGGGGGGGAACACCCCCCTGACCCCGGGCTCTACCCATGGGACGATCATCCATGCCTTGGATTCGAACACCGTTTGCCATCGCCAAGCCTCCTTCACTGTTCGCAACCGGCCAACCCACTAGGCCATGGAATCTCGGTAGTAACAGACTGTTTCTCCGGGCGTTTTTCAAGTGCCTTTTCCAATGTGTGCTTTAAAATTTGACTAAGAAACAGCTGAGATTTGAACCCTCAACCTTGTTGTTTCAAGGCAGCCTCTCTCCCCACTGAGCCATTTCCAGGCTACCACAAACATATTCTCTGGGCGTTTTTCAAGTGCCTTTTCCAATGTGTGCTTTAAAATTTGACTAAGAATCAGCTGAGATTTGAACCCTTAACCTTGTTGTTTGAAGGTAGCCTCTCTCCCCACTGAGCCATTTCCAGGCTACCGCAAACCAATTCTCTGGGCGTTTTTCAAGTTCCTTTTCCAATGTGTGCTTTAAAATTTGACTAAGAATCAGCTGAGATTCGAACCCTTAACCTTATTGCTTCAAGGTAGGCTCTCTCCCCACTGAGCCATTTCCAGGCTACTGCAAACTGATTCTCTGGGCGTTTTCCAAGTTCCTCTGCCAATGTGTGCTTTAAAATGTGACTAAGAATCAGCTGAGTCTTGAACCCTTAACCTTGTTGTTTGAAGGTAGCCTCTCTCCCCACTGAGCCATTTCCAGGCTACCACAAACCAATTCTCTGGGTGTTTTTCAAGTGCCTTTTCCAATGTGTGCTTTAAAATTTGACTAAGAATCAGCTGAGATTCGAACCCTTAACCTTGTTGTTTCAAGGTAGGCTCTCTCCCCACTGACCCATTTCTAGGCTACTACAAACTAATTCTCTGGGCGTTTTCCAAGTGCCTCTGCCAATGTGTGCTTTAAAATTTGACTAAGAATCAGCTGAGACTTGAACCCTTAACCTTGTTGTTTCAAGGTAGGCTCTCTCCCCACTGACCCATTTCCAGGCTACTACAAACTCATTCTCTGGGCGTTTTCCAAGTGCCTCTGCCAATGTGTGCTTTAAAATTTGACCAAGAATCAGCTGAGACTTGAACCCTTAACCTTGTTGCTTCAAGGTAGGCACTCTCCCCACTGAGCCATTTCCAGGCTACCACAAACTAATGCTCCGAGTGTTTTTCAAGTGCCTCCTCCAATCTGTGCTTTTAAAAACTGGTTCAGACGTGGCCAGGCTTCAAACCTCGAACCTTGCTGCTTCAAGGCAGCCTCTCTAGTCACTGAGCTAATTCCACGCTACCACAAACAAATTCTCCGGGCGTTTATCAAGTGCCATTTCCAATATGTGCTTTAAAATTTGACCAAGAAGCAGCTGAGATTTGAACCCTTAACCTCGTTGTTTCAATTTAGGCCCTCTCCCCACTGAGCCATTTCCAGGCTACCGTTTACAAATTCTCTGTCAATGTGTGCTTTAAAATTCAGCTCTGAAAAGGGTGGGATTCAAACCTTAAACCTTGCTGTTTCAAGGCAGCCTCTCTAATCATTGAGCCAATTCCAGGCTACTACAAACGGATTCTCGGGGCGTTTTTCAAGTGCCTGTTCCAATATTTGCTTTAAAAATCAGCTCAGTGATTCAAACCTTCAACCTTGCTGTTTCAAAGCAGCCTTTCTACTCACTGAGCCATTCCAGGTTACCACAAACCAGTTTTCCAGGCATTTTTCAGGTGCCTACTCCAATTTATTCTCTAAAACTGAGCTTAGAAACAGCTAGGATTTGAACTTTCAACCTTGCTGATTAAAGGCAGCCTCTCTCCTCACTGAGCCAAATCCAGGCTGCTGCAAACTAATTCTCCTGGCGTCTTTCAAGTGCCCCATCCAATTTGTGCTTCAAAATTAAGCTCTGAAATGAGCTGGGATTCAAACCTTCAACATGGCTGTTCCAGAGCAGGGGTGGACTGGCCATCTGTTATTGAGGGCGGAAAGTTTGCAATCGGGGAGTATGACATTTTGGCTGGGAAAAAACATAAGGGAGTGGAGTCCTATAAATACCTGGGTGTTCACCTGAACCACAAACTGGACTGGACTCACCACACTGATGCACTGTACAGGAGAGGTCAGAGCCGGCTCTACCTCCTGAGGAGACTGAGGTCTTTCGGAGTGCAGGGGGCACCGGGGGCACTCTGGAGAGCAGCTTCAGCAAGAGGCTGATTCACCCTCGGTGTGTGAAGGAGAGATTCCGCAGGTCCTTCCTTCCTGCTGCTGTCAGACTGTTTAATGATCACTAAACACTGCTGTCCATAGCCACTATCATGTGCTACACCATTATTATTATAACTATTATCATCACTACCTCACCAACATGCAGTATTACTTTTATTACTTTACTTACGTGCAATATTCAAGTGTTATATTCAATATTCTGTATTAAGCGCAATATTTTCAAGTGTCCTGTTGTTCAATATTCCCCCCATGGTGGTCTTGTTGCTCTTACGCACAACCTGCAATATTCCCCGTGGTGGTCTTGTTGTTCATACCTACATTACGCACAATACCCTGTAATTCTCCTCAAGTGCAATAACTGTCTATATGTCTACTTAATTTACTTTATATATATATAAAAAATATATATATATATACTTTTTTATACTGGACTTTATCGTGCCCCCCTATTGTTACTTTAATATTACCCTGCAATTTTGTGTGCTGTAATTTACCCTGCTGCCTTTGTGAACTGCAATTTCCACCTCTGGAGGATAAATAAAGGTTCATCTAATCTAATCTAATAGTGTAAATCAGGAAACCCCGAAAGCCTGTGATTTTAGGTGAAAAGGACCGTGGATGTGTGTACTTTGTCCAAACCAGCAGAAACACTTCATACACAAATAACAAACTCAAGCACCTACACAGGATCTATATATATATATATCTGTTTAATCCGTTTTTGACAATAAATATTCAGTAAAGTGCAAATCATTAGAGTAACACCATGCAGTGCATAACAAGAGAAAATCCTAACTCCATTCAGACACAGAGGTATTGGGAGAGATATAAAACACACACACAGTTACAAATAACAGGTTCTCCATGCTTGACACAGAGCATGAGGAACCTGCCGTGGAACCTGCTCTGGAATCCCTAGCGAGCGACAATGGAGAACGTTAGACATTGTTTCCACGCAGAACAGCAGCTCCAACCACCTCAGGACCGTGGTGAGAACATGGGGGACTAGCATGCTGCTAACACACAGACACACACAGATACAACAACAATGACTGTTTCTAGAAGATAGCCTCACCACACAGATAAATAAACAACTTTCAACCCAAAAAGCCACTTCTGGAGTGTAGACCACTGTGAGACATTTGTCCCTCTCAGGGGTGAAAGGTCAACTGGCGCCTTTAGTGTTGCTAAGTGTAATGGCGTGAGTGTAGCAGCAGAGGGCACTGTTTCACTATGGCCCAATGGTAGGTCTGTATTGCATACAGAAGTTGGGAGTTTGGCGCCTTGAGAGTGTGTGAGTGTGTGAGTGTGTGAATGTGTGTGTGTGTGTGTGTGTGTTTGACTACAGGGTATAAAGGGCTTAAACAGTAGTGGAGGCCCCCAGGGGAACCCCCAAGGCAACAGGGCCTGTTCTATATTGGGTTTCTCAAAGAACCTGCTAGAACCTCGGCTTGTTATGGGAGAGCAGGAATACAGAACGGACAAACAGCAGTGTACAACAGAACACAGATTCATGCCGCTGACACAGTCAATATAAACACAGAGAACACCAGAGTGAGACACAGATACAGAGAGAGAGAGAGAGAGAGAGAGAGAGAGAGAGAGAGAGAGGGAGAGAGGGAGACAGTGAGAGAGAGAGAGAGAGAGAGAGAGAGAGAGAGAGAGAGAGAGAGAGAGAGAGGAGAGGGAGACAGTGAGAGAGAGACCTGGAGGAAGTATAATGTAAACTTTAAAGAGAGAGAGAGTTTTGGCAGAAGCTCTTTTATAGAACAGAGGTGATGATGAAAGCCATCTTCTCACGACATCCTCCCTCCCCCTCTCCCTCCCTCCCCCTCTCCCTCCCTCTCTCTCTCTCTCTCTCCCCTCTCCTGGTTACTGACAATCACAGATTTCATTGGCACATACATTAGACTCTATGATTAGAGCATTGGTTTTCAAAGTGTGGGATAGTGGGCCTCCCCTAAGAGAACTCAAAGGCAGAACTAAATTGAGAACTAATAGCCATAACGTCAATTCAACAAAATAATCAGTGCAATTCCTCAAATCAAATCATTAATAATAATTAAAGTCTCGCCACCTGGTTGTGTGGTGCCTCGGTTGCCTTGGTATTTACAGTAGCACATGTCTGGATGGCTTTTCTTCTGTGACCTCAATTCATTAAGTTTCCCATCAAAAACCTCCCACAGCTTGGTTGTTAAACTGTGTTTAGTTTCAATATGACGCTGGAGTTTACATGGTCACATACTTTCCTTATCCAGCACCTTTTTGCAAATACCTCACAGCGAAACATCGTCAGGCCCAATGCATGAAAAGACAAACTTTAAATAATCTCCTTTTTCTGCTGTCCTCTGTAACTACTCTCACTTTCACCTTAAGTACTAAATATTTATCCATTGCCACGCTGTAGTTAGCTAACTAGATGCACACTTCTTTCATTCATTTCTATTTTCCGGTTCTGTGACTGCCCTGAAGTCCCGTCCCCCCCCCCCCCCCCCCCCCCCCCCCCCAGGGGAGGCGCGCCTCACACTTTGAAAACCTCTGCATGAGAGTGTACAGTATTCCCCTGTCCAGTTCCTGCTCTTGTCCAGCCTGACAGACAGACAGACAGGCAACCAGACAGACAGACAGGCAACCAGACAGACAGACAGACAGGCAACCAGACAGACAGACAGACAGACAGACAGAGAGATACAGACAGACAGGCTTAGGACCGATAAAACTTGACACTTTTCTTAACTCCCGTGTGCACATGTGCAAACACACACACACACATACACACATGTGTGTACACACACAGTAACAAATGTGTTTGCATTTGTAAGGCAACTGGAGAAGGGTCTTGTGGCCTTCTAATGTCTTGAGGACAGCCACAGATACACATCACCTCCACCTACATCCACCTTAACCCTCCACGTCACCCCCTGGTAGACCAGCTCCCCTCCCCTCTCCCTCCCCCACCTCAGCAGGTACAGTAGGGTAGTCTGGTTCATCCTGTGTGCCTGAATGACATCACACAAACAGGTGCTTCTATATTAAGTCTGTGGGCATGCATGACGCACTGGAGCCTCGCACAACAGCAGCAGGAGGGGAGCATGTGAGGTCTGGAAGGTGGTGTGATATCTGCGACACGCTGGCTTCACGGCTAACTGCTCCTCTAAACGACAACTACAGACACCGTCCAATCACTGACGTGGTCAACGCCATCTTGTTTCAAAAACCAGGAAGAAGAACCAGGAAGAACCCTTCAGTTTAAAAGCAGTGCTTAACCCGTGCACCTGCGGTGCCTATAAAATAATCTCTAAAATAAATATGTTTTATACCTACATGATAATAATAATAATGATACTCTCTTTGTATAAACTCTTATTTTTGGTAAGTCATTGCAATCAAAACCTATTAACCTAAAAACTACTTAATTAAACTACTTAAAAGCGATAGATAAATATATATATATACATGGATAACAAAAATCTGTTATTACAAAACCATAGAATAAAAAACAAAACAGAAATCAAATGATTTGTGCTCGAAATATGATCCTAGCTGAATTAGTATGTAAGACACTGATATATCTCCCCCCCCCCCCCCCCCCCAACCTCTCTGGTGCTAACTGGTGATTGGAGGGTTTAGTGGGGTTGAACATCCAGTGAACTTTACCTGGGTTGACCCCAGCCAGATTAACCACTGACCTCTGACCCCAGTCCATCCACAGCTGACCATGACAACCCAGGGTCAAAGGTCAAATCATTGTCTAGGTTCTACTTCTTCATCTTCTCCTCCTTCATCTCCTTCCCCCTCCTCCCCCTCCTCCCCCTCCTCCCCCTCTGTACGAGACACCTGAGCATAAACAGACACTCGCTATCAGCTGAACCTAGACCCACACAGCTGGCCATCATCAGCCATGATGGACAGGAGACGAGACCGGGAGATGAAGAACCGTTTGAAGAACGTGCGTCTGGGTGGGCTGGGTGACGGCCGGGTAGTGAGGGGGGGGTGACATCAAGAGGAGAGAGGGGGAGGGAGGGATGGGGGTGCTGCTGGTGTCTCCTTAGCGAGCCAGCGTGGTGATCAAACTGGCACACATCTCAAAGAAGTCCATAGTGTGGGAGCCCTGGCGGGGGGCCAGCAGGGGGGCGCTGCCGGAGAGCGACCCAGGCAGGGAGGAGCTGAGCTGGGGAAGCTCCATGGCCGGGCTGGCTGAGTCGATGCTGAGCCTGGGTCTGTGGAGGCCGGCCGTGGAGCCAGAGCGCTGGGGAGTGGACGAGCCTGACTTGAATCCCACCGCCTCCATGATGTCATCTGGGGACAAAGGAAGCTAAATATCTCTCTGATAATAAGCTGTAGACCAGCCATAAAAAAACCTTATCCAATAGAGCTCTGTGTGTGTGTGTGGAGCGTGCATGCGGGTGTGTGTGTGTGTGGAGCATGCATGCGGGTGTGTGTGTGTGTGTGTGTGGAGCGTGCATGCGGGTGTGTGTGTGTGTGTGTGGAGCGTGCATGCGGGTGTGTGTGTGTGTGTGTGTGTGTGGAGCGTGCATGCGGGTGTGTGTGTGTGTGTGGAGCGTGCATGCGGGTGTGTGTGTGTGTGGAGCGTGCATGCGGGTGTGTGTGTGTGTGGAGCGTGATTGCGGGTGTGTGTGTGTGTGTGGAGCGTGCATGCGGGTGTGTGTGTGTGTGTGGAGCGTGCATGCGGGTGTGTGTGTGTGGAGCGTGCATGTGTGTGTGTTACCGTCGATGCTCTTGAAGTCCAGGAGGTAGGACCTGCTGTCCACCTGGTACAGCTGCAGACTCATCTTCATCAGGTTCCCAGTCACCGGGTTCTTCCTCCTCACCCGCAGGTGATACGGGTTCACCACCTGTACACAGTGTGTGTGAGTGTGTGTGAGTGTGTGACTGCTCGTGTGTGTATGTGTGTGTGAGAGAGACTGCAAGTGTGTGTGTGTGTGAGAGACTGCAAGTGTGTGTGTGTGTTTGTGTGTGTGAGAATGCAAGTGTGTTTGTGTTTGTGTGTGTGAGAATGCAAGTGTGTGTGTGTGTGTGTGTGTGTGTGTGTGTGTGTGTGTGTGTGTGTGTGTGTGTGTGTGTGTGAGAATGCAAGTGTGTGTGTCCCCGCCCCCTCACCTTCCAGTCGTAGTTGAGCTGTCTTATGGCACGGTACACCTCTGCCATGATATCATAGGGTCTGCTCTGGCTGCGGATGCCCAGGTGCCACTTGGCTTTCTTCACAGTCATGGGCTTGGGCTTGGTGGTGTTCAGGGCGTCCAGGGGGCAGCGGGACTTGGGGCTGTCGGCCAGCAGTGGGGGCATCCTCTCTGGGTGGGGCTTGACCCCGGGGGGCAGGGCCATGCCCTCCTCCATGAAGGAGCCCTGTGGGGGGCTGGAGGCCAGGTAGAACTCACTGGCCTGGGTCATGATACGACGGTTGTCGATGATGAGGTGGTAGGCTACCGCTAGCTGGTCCTGGGGTGAGGGAGAGAGAGAGAGAGAGAGAGAGAGAGAGAGTTAGAGAGAGAGAGAGAGAGAGAGAGAAAGAAAGAGAAAGAGAGAGAGGGTAGGAGAGAGCGAGGGTAGGAGAGAGTGAGTGAGTAAAAGAGAGTAAGGAAGATCTGGCGGATGGTAAGGATGGTGGTGATATTGGGGAGGGGGTGGTCCCTACCTGGGGGTCTCCGCTGTACAGGCTGGACATGACCTCAGACTCGGAGCTCTCGAACTTGTCACACACCTCCCTGACTGCCTCCTCGTCCAGCACGGTGGAGTCGTATGACGGGTCCTCTGGGAACAGGTACCCTGGCAGGTCCTGCTTGAACCACTCATGTTCCCTGACACACACACACAGGAACACACAGACGCACAACACACACACACAGACACGCATACAAACACACATCAAAGCCTGTTGAACCTGGGTGTGGTGTTCCCCTCCAGGAGAGCAGAGGAGGGTGTGGTGTTCCCCTCCAGGAGAGCAGAGGAGGGTGTGGTGTTCCCCTCCAGGAGAGCAGAGGAGGGTGTGGTGTTCCCCTCCAGGAGAGCAGAGGAGGGTGTGGTGTTCCCCTCCAGGAGAGCAGAGGAGGGTGTGGTGTTCCCCTCCAGGAGAGCAGAGGAGGGTGTGGTGTTCCCCTCCAGGAGAGCAGAGGAGGGTGTGGTGTTCCCCTCCAGGAGAGCAGAGGAGGGTGTGGTGTTCCCCTCCAGGAGAGCAGAGGAGGGTGTGGTGTTCCCCTCCAGGAGAGCAGAGGAGGGTGTGGTGTTCCCCTCCAGGAGAGCAGAGGAGGGTGTGGTGTTCCCCTCCAGGAGAGCAGAGGAGGGTGTGGTGTTCCCCTCCAGGAGAGCAGAGGAGGGTGTGGTGTTCCCCTCCAGGAGAGCAGAGGAGGGTGTGGTGTTCCCCTCCAGGAGAGCAGAGGAGGGTGTGGTGTTCCCCTCCAGGAGAGCAGAGGAGGGTGTGGTGTTCCCCTCCAGGAGAGCAGAGGAGGGTGTGGTGTTCCCCTCCAGGAGAGCAGAGGAGGGTGTGGGCAGACTCACCTGATGTCTTTGATGGTGGCTCTCTTCAGTGGATCCACTTGCATCATGAGCATGAGCAGAGAAGCCACGGAGCGTGTCAGGTACTCGGGGATGTAGAACACGCCCCCGCGGATCTTCTTGAACAGCGTGGGGACGTGCTCGTCATCGAAGGGCAGCGTGCCGCACAGCAGGGCGTACAGGATCACCCCACAGCTCCAGATGTCCACCTCAGGGCCCGCGTACAGCCTGGGGCATGGGGGAGCAGGTTACACACACACAACAACACAACACAACACACACGTGTTGTGTACATCCTGAGATAATACTGTATATTCTACAAGACCAATACTTGTATAATTGTAATTGTATAGTCTGTACATAATCATTTAGCCAAGCCTCTGCCCACCCCCCCCTCCCTGTGTGGCGTCACCTCACCTACCGTTTTTACTTATTGTTATTGCCCCCACCCCCCTATCCCTGTGTACACTTTCTAATCTTTTACCTCACACCCTTACCCTTGTGTGCTTTGCGAGACTGTGTGCCGTTGATACAAAGGAGTTTCCCTCGGGATCAATAAAGTAATCTGAATCTGAATCTGAAGTATGAGCCCACCTTCCTGAGATGACTTCAGGGGCAGCGTAGTTGGGAGACCCACAGCTCGTCCTCAGAAACTCCCCGTCTGACATCATGTTTGACAGCCCTGGCAGCCAATCACACGGAAGGAAAACATAAGGCTCGTTAGACCCGCCCCTCGCTCAGACTGCAGGTGGGTGTGGCCAGGGGGTGATCATTGTGAGTGTGTGATCATCTTACTTTACCAGCCTGGGGTCTAAGCGCTGATAACACACTCTGATTGGATGAGATTCTTCCTGCTTAGACTACAGCCAATAGCTAACAAGAACCATTTCTCCCTCCCACCATTATTTTCTCTCTTTCTCTCTTTTCTTACCTGCTGTTTGCTCCCTGTCAACACTGCACATCCTCCCTCCCTCCCTCCCTCCCTCCGTCTCAGATGACAGTGGGCCTCCGAGCGTTCATGCCAGAAATGACATCGAACCTGCCTGTTGCTAAGACACCCTCTCCTCCTCCTCCCCCCTCTCCCCTTCCCTTGTACCTCTCTCCCTCCGTCTCAAATCTTCAAACAGCCCACAAAACACCCCGCCCCCCCCACCCCCCCCAGGTGCTAATCCCTTCCATCAACACCTATAATTATTGTACCCAAGCCCCGCCCCCCGCCCCCCGCCGCCCCAGCGTACCAAAGTCAGCGATCTTGGCGTTTTTGCTGGCGTCTAGCAGCACGTTCTCTGGCTTCAGGTCTCTGTGGACGACCATGTGCCTGTGGCAGTAATCCACCGCTGAGATGATCTGCTGGAACAGACGACGAGCCTCCGTGTCCTCCACCTGCGCACACACACACACACACACACAGAAACATTAACACACAGACAGATACACACAGAAACATTAACACACAGACACACACAGAAACATTAACACACAGATACACACAGAAACATTAACACACACACACACACACAGAAACATTAACACACAGATACACACAGAAACATTAACACACACACACACACAGAAACATTAACACACAGACAGATACACACAGAAACATTAACACACACACACACGCACACAAAGAAACATTAAAACACAGACAGATACACACACACACAAACACAGACATTAACACACACACACAGAACATTAACACACACACACAGAGAAACATTAACACAGCGACAGATAACACACACACACACACACTAGTGTGTTATATATCTCTTACCCGGCCATGTTTACAGATGTAGTCAAACAGCTCTCCTCCTGAAACATACTCCATTACCATGAAGAAGTCTGTGGGTGTACTGATCACCTGGTACCTAAAACACACACACACTCACACACACACACACAGATACCCCCACACACACCCACGCACACGCACACGCACACGCACACACACACACACACACACACACACACACAAGGTCAAACATTTACACACCTTTAATAAGACATCATCATCAAATAACCAACTGACTTGGACAGCTGTCCAGTCTCATCACTGTCTTTTATTCCCCCACACCCCAATTTCAACACACACATGTGCACACACACACACACAACCACATACACACGCACACACACACACATACATATAAACACACATACACACACGCACAGACACACATATGAACATACAAACAAATGTAAACACAAATGCATACGCACACATGCATACACACAAACACACATTTGTATTTTATTCCAGCCACTGTTTCTCATACAGTCTTATCTTTCCTATAGACCTGCTCAAACAGTGCTCACCCAGGACAGCACATGTCTGTCATACCTCTGTGACACCCCAGCCTAACCCAAACCATGGCCTAAAAATACCACCAAGCACAGCTTTAGAGAGGGAGACAGGGAGAGAGGAGGGTGAGAGGGTGGGAGCTCAGGGGGGAGAGAGAGAGAAAGGGGGAGAGTGTAGAGGAGAGGGGTGAAGACATGAAGAAAGAGAGATTAAAGGAGAGGGAGAGAGAGAGAGAGACAGAGGAGGAGAAAGAGAGGGTGGGAGTCAGAATGAGGAAGTAACAAAGAGGGGAGTGGGGAGAGGAGGGTTGGTGGAGGGGTGAGGGGGTGAGGGGGGGGACTTCAGAGACGAGCAAACAAACTAGCCAGACGGCTGGAATAAGAAGGGATTTAGCCGAGTGGAAACTACGTGAACCTCAAGCTCCTTAACTACTTTACTTACTTTTGTACAAACCTGAACTACCTATCTAATACAGGAGCCGTACGGAAGCTGTGTGTGTGTGTGTGTGTGTGTGTGTGTGTGTGTGTGTGTGTGTGTGTGCACGCATGTGCGTGTGTGTGTGTTCTCAGTAAATCCAAGCTCAGTATAGCCCAGTCATAGTAAATAAACAGACGGTGGGGTCTCACCAAAGAACACACAGGTGCCTGTGTGTGTGTGTGTCTCTGTGTGTGTGTGTGTGTGTGTGTGTGTGTGTGTGTGTGTGTGTGTGTGTGTGTATGTATATCTGTGTGTGTGCAGATGCCTGTGTGTGTGTGTGCAGGTGTGTGTGTATATGCAGGTGTGTGTGTGTTCCACTCACAGCTTGATGATGTGTGGATGCCTGAACAGTTTCAGGTTCTGGATCTCTCGTTTGATCTTCCCCACCACATCCAGACTGCGGATCTTCTGCCTGTTCAGGATCTTCACAGCCACCTTGTGTCCTGTGAGCTGGTGCTCTCCAACTGCACACACAGCAGGACTGTCAACACACTGGTACTTATACACTCAACACACACACAACATACAAACACACACACACACACAACATACAAAACACAGACACAACATACAAACACACACACACACAACACACAACACACACAACATACATACATACACACAACACACACACACAACACACACACAACATACATACACACAACATACAAACACAGACACAACATTCAAACACACACAGCATACAAACACACACACACACACACACACACAACACACAGACAGGGTAAACACAATAGTGCTGACTGGTAAACACACATTATCAAAATCCAACCACAACCAGTCTGTCCTCTCAGGCTCAATGAAGGATGACATGGGGGCAATAACTGTCATTATTTTGTGTTGTGTGTGTGTGTTGTGTGTTTGTGGTTGGCCACCGCACAGGATACACAAGGCCTTTGTGCTGATGGGACATGTAGGAAGCTGTTTTCAGCTTCGCTGGTTAGCCAAGGTCAGTTAAAAACCGCTCTAGCAGATAAGACTATTGGAGGTGAAGAGACTTGTGGAGTAATAAATAGTCTCTGGCAAGCTGGTTAAGAACAACACAGCCTTCTGAGAATAAGATCACCCAAGGTGGCAGAGACTCCAGATGTTAGTGAGGTGGGAGTCCTGTTTAAACTGAGTAGATAGTAGATGACCTGGCTGTGCCGATGTTAAGGTAGTACTACACTGGTGATATCCTGTGTGTGTGAGTGTGTGTGTGTGTGTGTGTGTGTGTGTGTGTGTGTGTGTGTGTGTGTGTGTGTGTGTGTGAGTGTGTGTGTGTGTGTGTGTGTGTGTGTGTGTGTGTGTGTGTGTGTGTGTGTGAGAGTGAGTGTGAGAGTGAGTGAGTGTGTGTGTGAGTGTGTGTGTGTGTGTGTGTGTGTGTGTGTGAGAGTGAGTGTGAGAGTGAGTGAGTGAGTGAGTGTGTGTGTGTGTGTGTGTGTGTGTGTGTGTGTGTGTGTGTGTGTGTGTGTGTGTGTGTGTGTGTGTGTGTGTGTGTGTGTGTGTGTGAGTGCGTGTGTGCATTGACAGATTATAACAGTACTAGATCTGACATCGTACTGAGCAGCTCTGAGTTTGCGCAGGAAAAGCTTTGACAACCTGGAGGTTTTCAGATTCCTCAAGGTCATGCAGAAACAGATAGAGCTCAGCTCCATGAGATAGAAGGAGATGATGAAACAGGACAGTCTCTACAGTGTGAACCTGACTGTCAGCACTACCCCCGAGCTGATGACACTTCAACATCACCACCAGTGTTTGGTCCACATGACCTGCTTATTCTAGGATACTTTATAACAGCAACATCAGTCTCTTACCCCTAAGCGACTAGTGTAGACTTCCATGTCCTATGCAAGGTTATTAACACTACTTTAGACGAGAAGAAAAGTCTGTGACTAGAAAGGTCATTAGATACGATATCTGTCTCCCTCTGTTCCTCTTATTCCTGATGGTAATAAAAGCATTACTGATCTGACCCATACAGGACAGCTTCAGTCTTGCAGAAACAATTTGCATTTTAACTCCCTTTAACTACGGATATTCTCGACCAGGTTTACGTGTCAACGCCAAATCTAGTCCATAAACCAATGTATTAGCTCATACGCACAATGCGCAGCTCGTGCAAACCCACCGGTGAGATCTGAGCTCGAGCTCAGACCGTCTCGAGCCTTTCATCTCCGGTTCGACACTGTTCACAAGCAGATTACAGCGCGAGACACGACATCATATACTTAACTCTTCACTTTCCCGAAGGTTCCCACCCCGAGCGTGTCGCCCAGGATATAATGTCCGATCTTGACCCTGCCTTCGTGTTTCTGCTTCTCTGCCATGTTCACCGTTAACGCCAGGCTGGACAGGAGCTCGCTGTGTTTGCCTGTATACTGGGGGGGTGGGGGGGCGCGGGGACCGGGAGGCGGGGCACGAGCACAACACTAGCTCAGCCTTAGATCCTTAAAGCTTTTTTTACTGCTCAAATCCAAAACCTTGAGTTTGGTTTGTGTTTGTCAGGATTATAAACATGACTTCCACTACCTACTTGACAAGCGGATAAACTATTAAACATGTATCAAACGTTTTGCTGTTTTAAACCGGACATACAGGTTATGACAGTGATTTAGAAGGTGTTAACGCTTATTCCCTTAACCAGTGGTTACATTTATTCATTTAGCAGACGCTTTTATCCAAAGGTTAACACTAAATACTTGCTTGTATTAGCTGGTATAATGTTAAGGCTTAATAACGGGACTCGATGCCAATGATGCTGTGTGTTGTTACATTATTCTACCACTAGATGACAGATGGTGATCGCAGTTCGCCTCTTAGTGCATGAACATTTGATTTGATGGCAAATAAATATTTAATATTAGATAAACCTTTTTTGTCCTCCAGGGGGGGAAATTGCCGCAGGGTAAAGTACAGCACACAGAGTTGCAGGGTAATATAACAATAACAATAAGGGGGGCACGATATAGTACTGTATAAAAAATAAGTAAGTTAAGTACGTGGTTAAGTGAGTGGTTCCTGTCTCGAATGTGAACCAGATATAGACAGACATATAGACATGAAGACAGTTATTGCACCCCATGGGAGTAGAAAGCGTAAGAACCACTTTTAGTGTATTTGATACAGTGTTAGAGTCATATCTAAGGTCTCATAGGTAGCCTAGAACTACGATGCACTAAACACATAGTTTATTCAATAGACCAACTCCCAATTAGAAGATTCAACTATCTGAGCTTTTAGATTCAGAAGGTTGTTTTCAGCTTTGACTTTTTCCCAGTTTAATAAATAAATAAACAGCTTGTGATTACACCTACATTCACGAACCAGTCAAAAATGTATCTTATATATCTAAGAGTTTTATGCATTGACATTAAACGGAGTTATTGTTCTGATCAACACTGCCCACATATTTGTAAATATATTATTATTATTTAGTATGGTGCGTCTGTAGTTCCTGCTCCAGCCGCTAGAGGCAGCAGATGTCCGCCCCTGTTTGATGCTTTAGATTCAGAGCAAGTTTTCCATGGACTGATGGAGAGATTACCCTCCTCTAGCCTGGGGAAGGGGGCAGAACCTTGAAGCTGTAGAGGGGGAACTTGAAGAGAAGAAGGGGGAGGAGGAGGAGAGGAAGGATTGATATAACCAGGATCCCTCTCTCAGAGGCCAGAGCGCTATTCTCTCTTGAAGCCTTTAGAACCCGGACTGAAGGGGAACAGGGGACAACCCATTCATTTCCAACGGGGAACAACTTTATTTTCTTGTCGTGCTGAATACAGTTCAAACTTGTTTACTTGTAGAGAAACACTTTCAAGATTTATTCAAGCGAACTGACCCACGGACAGACTGCAAAGCTGTATCCCTTCAGTAACTTTTGCAAAAGAGCTCTTTGACTTGGGAAGCGAGGTTTTCCTACAGAACTGAAGGACATTTCTCTCTCTGGCTCTGCTTCCATAAATACAGACCCAGTAGTATATAGTTTGATCCATCTACCGTGTGGGATTTAACTCTAACAGGAGGGGGAAGTAAAGTATCTGTATGATAAAGAAATGGCTCAAGAGACAAGAAACGGAGGAAGCTCTTCTTTAAACAACAACATCGACAACAACAGGAGGAAACTATTAATAGGGCTGGATATCCTCTGTCTTCTTATAGGTAAGTTTCCCCAATCTGATGTTATTATTTTCTCTATTTTGATTGACATTTTTTTGGGGGGGTTGTTTAATTCATGATAGACTAAAACACTTTGAGCTTTTCTCGGTTGTTCAAACTATATGAGGAATAATATTAGAATGTTATGAGGATTATCTTAAGTAACTGTGAAATAAATGTGACCGTTTATGTTATGATGAGTGAAAGCTTTAAAGGCATTGGAGGGAAAGCATGCTTTCAGTGCATTAGGATGACAGATAAGAGATATCAGTAAAGACAGCCTTGCGCAGGCTGTTTCTCACCCCAGCAGCTGCCTCCAGATAGTTGGACAGTTTGATCAGACTCTTAACCATAAACATCCTGCAACTAACCAAAGGAAAAACAGTCAACACAACCACCAAACACGTTAAAAAACCTCCGGAACAAACTCATCGCTGACAAGACATGGTGCTTTTTACACGTATTTCCCTAACAGCAAAATAATGTGTTGTTGATGGAAAAAAATGTGACCTACACGTTAGTATTTAAACTTTTAAAACTTCTTGGGTAAATATGAGCGACCAGGGAGTTCCTCTCGCCTCCCAGTCTGTGATGCCAGCCCAGGACCCTGCTCGGTTTACAGCCCTTTAAACGACCACTGACCCCCCCTTCTACCCTCTAAAACCTCCCGGCCCCTGGCGGCACTTTTATACTTACAACTGGGAAGTATAAATATTTGTTATGTCTTTAAAAGTACATAGCCTAATATATTTTGGCGACAAAACAACTAATCTGCCTGTTTGCAGCAAAAACCCAGGTCAACCATTCAAGACTGTGGCAGTGGACACTAGTGAAAATGTCTACACAATATGATGTGTTCCAGTGTGTGTGTGTGTGTGTGTGTGTGTGTGTGTGTGTGTGTGTGTGTGTGTGTGTATCTATGGCTGTGTGTGTATGGATGTGTACGTGTGTTTGTGATTACTGATTTTTGTGTTCTGCAGTTGTCACTGTAGCTCAGTCCACCAGTTGCTCTCTCTCTCTCCCTCTCCCTCTCCCTCTCTCTCTCTCTCTCTCTCTCTCTCTCCCTCTCTCTCTCTCTCTCTCTCTCTCTCATCCCTGGGAGGGAAAGCAGGATTAGGGAAGTCAAGCCCAACTTTACGCATTCTCTCCCAGTACCCCTCTGCAAATCCCTTACCAGCTGCCCCCCATCACTCCACATCAGATCGCCTCCCTCCCTCCCTCCCTCCCTCCCTCCCTCCCTCCCTCCCTCCCTCCCTCCCTCCCTCCCTCCCTCCCTCCCTCCCTCCCTCCCTCTCTCCTGTCTGTGTTGAGGGGAATGCAGAAAGTAATTGCTTAAGCATGTGTAGTGAGACAGACTTGAGGGGAAGCCTCTTCACTGTAAAGTCATATGTGCTGCCAGTGAGTGAGGAGAGAAGGAGAGGTAGAGAAAGAGGTGAGAGAGAGAGAGGAAGGGAGGGAGGGAGAGAAAGAGGTGAGAGAGAGAGAGAGAAAGAGAAAGAGAGAGAGAGAGGAGAAGGGAGGGAAAGAGACAGAGTTGGCGAGTGAGCAAGGAGGGAGGGAGGGCGTGAAAGATGTGAGAGAGACAGGTTGAGGGAGGGAGGGAGAGTTAAGGGCCCGTGCATGTTCAC
>CM059312.1:7072500-7075000 GCA_030340665.1 Neosalanx taihuensis | reverse complement strand
CTGCTTATTTAGACTGAACTTAATTGGAGAGGAATTTTCTACCAGGCGGTAGCTGACCCATAAACTATTGTTAGCAGTGTGTGTGTGTGTGTTGTGTGTGTGTGTGCAGGGGGTAAGGGTAGGGGGTTAGTGTGAGCTAGACGTAATAGTCTTGAATCTAATTCCCTGGTATGTGCCTCGTGCCCACAAATGAGTGTTTTATGGAAGGATGTGGGCAGGGACCACTAGAAAACACCTACTCAGACGTTAAGCCCAAGAAAATGATCAGTTACAGACGAGTCTTCATCTGTGTGTCGAGCCGGGCGGAGCTGCTCTAACCTGGGATCTAGTCAAGGTGTGACGCAAGCTCAGATAGAAACCTCCACAGGGAAAGCCAGCATGTTCACCTGAGGGCAGAAGCTCGAGCCCCAGAAGCTACCTGGTGCAGCCTCCCCCCCCCCCCCATCTCTTCATGAGACGACCAGGGTCATCTGGGTCCGGAACACACCCCTCTCACAGGTCTCTAGTCTGGGTGCAGTATCACCCAGAGTGACCCTGGCCCTGGGTAGCTGGACCAGAGCTCATGAGCTAGCAACAGATGTTAACAGAGCTCCCTGAGACCCTGGCCTGGGTGCTGCTCACTGTCCCTCCTGCGTGTGTGTGTGTGAGGAGAGAGAGTGTGTGAGAGTGTGTGTGTGTGTGTGAGAGAGAGAGTGTGTGTGTGTGAGGGGGTACAGGACTGGGGGTCCACACTGTTATGGAGAACAATGCATCCTTTGATGCTCGGATTCTTTGTGTCCTAAATGAGTGCTAACGGGCCGCTAGAGAAGAGAGGGAGGGAAGGAGGGTAAGAGGGAGGGGAGGGGGGTGGGAAAAAGGAGGGAAAAAAAGAGAGCGTACAATGGTTGAATGGCTCCATAAAAAGCAGGGGGGAGGGGGGTGACGCCTGAGAGGATGAGTTGAAACAGGTGGACCGCAGAAGTGATCCTGACCTCCTGATAAAATATCTCTCCCACGACTTCAGTGGTGTCGTTAGGACCATTGTTACCCCCCCCCCCCCTCCCCCCCAGGTCTCTGTTCAGTAATTGGCTAATCTCTATTGACCCTGGTCTTATCAGAGCATTGGGTCAGGAGCCTGTCCTGTTTACATACAGACAGATACTCTGCATTGAGGCATACCCCCTGGCTGAGATTTAAACACCCAGTGTCTTCAATTGGATTACACACACACACACACCCTCCTGTTGACATTGTCTCTTTCACACACACACACAAACACATTGTAAACAAGAGCATGCAGACACACACACAGTAGAAAGTAACACACCCATTCACACCTACGCAGAAACTCCAGCCAAGCACAGTGTACAAGCAGGCTGTACAGGCCGATACACTGATGTACTGGATTACAGCTGGGGGGGGGGGGGGGGGGGGGGGGGGGATAGTGGTGGATGGAGGGAGGGAAGAGAGGCCTCAGGTTTCAAAGGCCATCAAACCATCCTGTCCAAACCCAAGCTTTTGTCCCCCCGAAGGCAGTGAAGCCATTATGGAAACAATAGAGGAACGCTTAGCTACCAGCCAGGCCAGCCAATCAGCAAGCGAGCCTCATCCCTAGCCTGTGGGCGTGTGTCTCTGCACTCCCTCCAGTAGAGAGAGGGAGCAGCTGTGCTGTGTGTGGCCCAACTTTCCCCTCCTGCCCCAGCCATCGTTCCTGGATGAAGGAGTACCCAGGGACCAGAGGGGGCCGGGGGCCTCAGCAGCTCTGCAGGACCTGCCCCAGCAGAAGCCTGTCTGTTAAAGGCCCTCCAGGTCTGTCCTCACAGGTGCCTGAGTGTTAAATGACCTTCTGTTGATTTTTTGTGTGTGAATAAAATCTATTTGAGTAAGCACATGCCCCTGCCCCCCCCCCCCCCCGACCCCCCCTCACAGGCCACAAGGGCTTTCAGGGGGGGAGAAAGGGGGGGGATTCACTATGTACAGCACAGTGCTGACATCAGCTGCTCCTGTGTGTGTGTATGTGCATTGTGTGCGTGTGTGTTTGTGCACACCCACACGTGTGTGTGTCTATGCATTACATCAGCAGCTTGGTCAGACAAAGCACAAACAGGGGGCAGGCAGGTGTGTGTGTGTGTGTGTGTCCTGATGTAAGGTCCCTGTTCGGCTCAGGTTAAAGGCTCAGTCATGTTATGGGTGGAGTCTTCTTAATGTAGGTTGAAACAACATTCAGAAGCATTTCTGTGGTTTAAGTAAGTCGGCATTTTTGGAATTCATTAAGCAAGAGTGACTGAGAAATGTACCGAAGACACACACACACACACACACACACACATAGAGAAACACAGACACACACATAGAGAAACACATACAAGAGTAAATAGCTGCTTCATTGTTCAGTCGTTGTGGTCATTTTAGCCTTTAGCCCACATGTCCTAGCCTTCAGCGTCTAACCTGTCAGCCCTTAGCACCTAGCCTGAGTGCTATATTAGGACTGACCCTGGGTCTGATGTTAGGGACACTGTAC
>CM059312.1:7062500-7067500 GCA_030340665.1 Neosalanx taihuensis | reverse complement strand
CTCTGGAGTTCCTGAGGAGAAAATACCTGCCCTTAGCTCTCTCTAACATCACCAAAGTCTCCTTTTAATGTTGATCTTTTAGTGTCTAAGTGTGTGTTTCAGTGGTCAACTGGCGAAACATTGTTCTTCCCTCCTCCTTCCCTTCCTCCTCCCCTCCCCCTCCTCCACCCCTCTCTCTCTTTCCCTCTGCCTCCTCCCTCCCCTCTCCTCCTTTCCTCCTCTCTCTCTCTCTCTCTCTCTCTCTCTCTCTCTCTCTCTCTCTCTCCCACACAGCAGTGCAGGAGGTATCTAAATCCTAGAGGCCCCTTAGGAAATGATGACTTACACCTTCATCAACACTCACTCTGCCCCAGCTATAATTCCACAGCAGATATATTTCACCTAACCTGTCAAAAAATGCATTTCACCGATTTTTTTCAGCTCCGAGTCCAGAGGGGGCAGTATGTTTGGCCCCTCTGGTCATGTGACGAACAGGAAATAGGCTTGAGCTCAGCCTATCAGGTGCCAGGCAGGAATGTTTTCATTCTCCATTCCTGACTCTGCTCTATAAAGGGTTGCTGTGATCGTAAACCTTTAGACGGACATGCCAACAGAGGCAGCAGACAGGATCATCCCAGAGATCCAGACAGATGGAACATGATCTCCCTTTTTTACGGTTTTACGAACAACAACTCCAACGCTGCGTCATGGTTACGCTGACAGACGAAGGTGCGCTGACGTGCGCTAACGTGGTGCGACTGCCGAAAAAAAAAACATCCATTTGATTCCATTCTCTGCTGTTCAACCATTGAAAACAAAACGAAACATCTACTGTTCATACAGGAGAGACCCTTCTGCTTTGGCAGCCATGACATGTTACATCAATAAAACAGAGTGGACACCTCAGAATATCTGTGGGCTTCTTTAACGGGGGGGTGTCACTGTGTGTGCAGAGGAAGTGTCAGGTGCAGACAGGAAGTGTTGAGACAGAGAGGACTGTGGGAGCTGACGGTAGTTTCAGTTTGGACAGGGACGTGAGCCTTGGAGTCCAGGCCGGGCCTGTGAGTGTGTTCCACACAGGAAGTTCCCACTGGTCTGGCTATCAGGGCGGAAAAATGTGTGTTTGTCAGCCCGGCACAGACTCACACACACACACGCGCGCATGCACATGCGTGAACACACACACACTTGTTTTCTTTCACTTTCTCTCCTTCCTCTCTCTTGTCTCTCTCGTCTCTCTTCTCTCTCTCCTCTCTCTCTCTTTTCATCTCTCTCTCTCCCCCTCCCTCCCTCTCTCTCTCCCTCTCTCTCTCTCTCTCTCTCTCTCTCTCCCCCTCTCTCTCTCTCCCTCTCTCTCTCTCTCTCTCTCTCTCTCTCTCTCCCTCTCTCTCTCTCTCTCTCTCTCTCTCTCTCTCCCCTCTCTCTCTCTCCCTCTCTCTCTCTCTCTCTCTCCCTCTCTGGCTTCCTCCTGGTTCAGTGTCTTTCCCACCATGGTGTGTGCAGCTCCTGGAAAAGCCAGACTAGCAGGGATCAGCTGTTCAATTGACCTTTAGCCTGTTGTTCTAGAAGAGCGATCCAGTCGATTCCCCCAGCAAAGCTTTCAGCAGCTCATTCAGAGGCAGCATGTTCCTGTCCAACACTCACATACAGCCTCCCATACCATTACATTTACATTCATTCATTTATCAGACGCTTTATCCAAAGAGACTTTCAGCAAGTACAGGGACATTCCCCCCCTGAGGCAAGTAGGGTGAAGTGCCTTGCCCAAGGACACAACATCATGTAGCCACAGCCAAGAATCGAACTCGATCATGAGCCCAACGCCTTAACCCGCTGAGCCACTTGACTCTCCGGATTAGAGAGAGTGACTCATCAACTGGGAGACAAAGACTGCAGGCCAACTGCTAGGAATCAGCTAAGGACTGCAGCCAAAACTCGATTGGCTTAATAAGTAGGATGATTACATAGTTATGTGTTTTACAGGTGTGTGTGTGTGTGTGTGTGTGTGTGAGTGTGTGTGTGTGTGTGTGTGTGTGTGTGTGTGTGTGTGTGTGTGTGTGTGTGTGTGTGTGTGTGTGTGTGTGTGTGTGTGTGTGTGTGTGTGTGTGTGTGTTTGGACAGTCCGAGACAGCATTCTGTGAGCATGAGGTCAGCAGATTTGATTTGAGTTTGGACCCCGTATGGGTCACATTCACTAAGTCGAACTCTCCCATGATGACGCCCAGCTCTATGTATTTGTTTGTCCCAGTGATTGATGAAGAACGGGGGGCAGAGGAGGGGCCAGAGAAGGGGGGCAGAGGAGGGGGGACATAGAAGGAGAGAAGGAGATTTAATGACCTGTAAAATCACTATATTGAGTACACTGTGAAACCAGAGTTACTTGTCACTCAAATAGGAAACATAAATAGTCATGGTAAATGTCTGCTGGTATTACAGTCATGCCCCCTGAGATGGCTGGCCTGGTTTCTAGAAGTTGAAAGTGTGGTCAAGGTGGGAGAGTGGGGGAGGGTACTCCCTGACCCCTGACCCTTTACATTCAAAGAACGGACCAAAAGCCTGACTGAGAGAAGGAATCTGATTGGTGTTTTCGATTGAAGGTCATCTCAAGGTCAGTGCGCAGGGAACCATGGGAAAGCCGCCCAACTCGAACCTGCAGTCACGACCGTCTCTCTCTGCCTGACACTTTTACAGGCAGCTGGGGGAGCGAGGGGGGGTGGAGGGAGGAGGGAGGGAGGGAGGGAGGGAGGGAGGGAGGGAGGGAGGGAGGGAGGGAGGGAGGGAGGGAGGGAGGGAGGGAGGGAGGGAGGGAGGGAGGGAGGGAGGGAGGGAGGGAGGGAGGATGGATGAGGTGGGACAGGAACCCCACCCCAGAGCAGAGCTGTGTGTCCAGGAAGGAAGAACATCTCGCTGGTCTAATGGGTTGAAGTCTCTGTGCTTCTTCGCTCGTCTGTGTCCTAACCTCACCTCACGCTCTCACGCTGTCCAGCCTCCCTCCTCTCCTCCTTCTCCTAGTTCTCTTCACTCCCCTCCCACCCCTGCCACCCATTTCTGAATCCCCCAGCCCACAATATTTCTCTCCTCGAGCTCCTCCCACTGGGAAAGTGTTCTCTTGTTATTCATTCCTAAGTTACGAGCGCTCTGCGTCTTTGGAACTCTCTTCGCCGGTTCCATCGACCTCTTGGCGATGGGTTCTAGACAGAGAACCTAGTTCCAGTCCGCACCATCACCCTTCCCCGAGAGAGAGAGAGAGAGAGAGAGAGAGAGAGAGAGAGAGAGAGAGAGAGAAAGAAAGAGGGAGAGGAGAATACAGAACCTTTAGTTGGACCATGCTGGACCCATGGGCCCTGAAACAACAGTAGGTGGAAAACCTACCAACATGGGGGTCGACCATGGAACCCTTTCCTCCAGCAGCCCCCCCCAGCTCCCCCGCCCCCCCAGCTCCCCCCTACCCCCAGCTTTCCCCCCACACTCCCCCGCCCCCAGCGGCCTCATCCAGACCCCAGCAAGGCACAAAATATGATTCACCACTATAGCAGCTGACACAATCTAAGTACACACAGTACTTGTAATTCACACCAAAATCCAGTGAGGAAATGTGGTTCTTATTTTTGTAGCACCCCCCCCACCTCCCCTTCTCCATCTCTCCTCTCTCTTTCTCTCTCTCTCTCCCTCCCAAAGCTTCTTGCATTCTCCCCCTGGACTGATTTTTAAAAAGGTTTATCGTTTTATAGCACTTTTTATACTTTGAAAAATGAAGTCATGTTTTGGAGATGAGTGGATTGGAGAGATGAATCTGTTGAGGTCCAGCTGAAGATGGAATCAGTGGAACATAAGATTCTAGTGTTTTGCTGCTAGTGTTCTAAATCTAGTGTTCTTGTAGAACAGGTCTGTAGAGGGAAAGAAGAAAGCAGTAAAAAAAGGTAGAAAAAGGTTTCTAATAAAGGTTCAGGAAAAAGCAACATGTCATGGAAAGAATGCTCAGGGCAGACTAAAGGGTAGATCAGTTAGGGACAGAAAATGACTCCATCGGATTTAAAGCTCCCCTCTGTCTCAGAAACAACACCTCAAGTCTGCCAGTAAACCTTCACGGGTAAAAACCAAAGGTCGTTCATGCTCACAGTAATACGGCTGGATTTCAATTAGCCCCCAGTTCCCCAGGCTCAAGACCTGGGTGAGCCCTCACAGGTCGACCAATCAGCATCCAACACTTTGGGGTTTTATTGGTGGAACCGCTAAGTGGAATAATCCAACACCCCACGTCTCTAAACACACATGTGCAGTATAAACGCACACACACACACACAGATGAAGTTGTTTGCCTGAGAGAAGAAAGTTTGCCTCAGAAGTCAAGGGTTTTGGAGAGGAGAGACCCAGAGATGAGAGACCCAGAAAGAGAGACCCAGAGATGAGAGACCCAGAAAGAGAGACCCAGAGATGAGAGACCCAGAAAGAGAGACCCAGAGATGAGAGACCCAGAAAGAGAGACCCAGAGATGAGAGACCCAGAAAGAGAGACCCAGAGATGAGAGACCCAGAGAGGTTAGGCCAGCCCTAACCAGGAAATAAGGAGCAGAGAACCATCAACTCTTGTTCCTGCGTGTTTGTGTGTGCGTACATATGTGTGTGCGTGTAAATGCTGCAGAATGGAAAACATTATTGGAAGATAATCGTCACGGCGACACGTTCCATGTGTCGTCAGGCCTCAGTCGACTGTTTGTTTACGCAGACGGAAACAGTGAGACAAACACAGTGAAACAAACACAGTGAGACAAACACAGTGAGACAAACACAGTGAAACAAACACAGTGAGACAAACACAGTGAGACAAACACAGTGAGACAAACACAGTGAGACAAACACAGTGAGACAAACACAGTGAGACAAACACAGTGAGACAAACACAGTAAGACAAGCACAGTGAGACAACACAGTGAGACACAGTTGTGAATCGGATGATTACTGCACCTCTCCTAACACACCACGCACACACACACACACACACACACACATGCGCACACACAC
>CM059312.1:7055000-7060000 GCA_030340665.1 Neosalanx taihuensis | reverse complement strand
TTTGGACATTGGGTTGCTGCTGCGTATCTCCCAGCATGCTTTGCAGTGCCTCATGCCAAGATAAACAGTGCAGGCAGGAGACCTGCGGAGCCCATATCCTGCCCCCCAGGCCCCCACCTGTGTGTGTGTCTGTGAGTGTGTGTGTGTGTGTCTGTGTGTGTGTGTGTGTGTCTGTGTGTGTGTGTGTGTGTGTGTGTGTCTGTGTGTGTGTGTGTGTGTGTGTGTGTGTCTGTGTGTGTGTGTGTGTGTGTGTGTGTGTGTGTGTGTGTGTGTGTGTGTGTGGGGCAGGGCAGGGATGGAGGGTCTACAGCAGGGTTATTATGTACATGATGAGGAGCTCCAGTCTAGTTTCATATATTCAGGAAGTAAACTCTCCCTACTTTGCTTCTGCAGCTACCTGACTACACTAATGATGACCTCATCATGATGTCACCGACAGGGCGACAGGTCACATGATCATGAAATACAAACGTGTGAGCTTTTTGTGGTTGAATTTAAGATAGAGGACACACTCAGACCAACACACTCTAAAACACACACACACACACTGTTGTGGGGTCATGGAGGGGGACAGCTGGAGAGGTTTGCCTTCAAAGGAAAGCTCAGGGAGGGAGAGAGAGAGGGAGAGAGAGAGAGAGAGAGAGAGAGAGAGAGAGAGAGGGAGAGAGAGAGAGGGAGAGAGAGAGAGAGAGAGAGGGAGAGAGAGAAGAAGAGAGAGTAAAGAACACAGAGACAAGCATTGATGCTCTCCATACAAACTGCTGGCAGTTCTACTTTTTGCCCTTGCTGCAGGCTCTCTCTCTTCCTCTTCTTCAGAATGTTCTCTCTGTGGTCAGGATGCAGAGTTCAGCGCCAGGTCCCCCCTAAAGCCACCACCAGCTCCCGGTGAAACGCTCTCTGTCAGGGAAACCAGACCACCTCCCCCCGCCCATCACCTCTGCCCCTTCCCTCCCCCCCACCTCCCCCCACCTCCCATCTGAAGCTATATGGCTGAGTCATTGCCTCACAAGAACTGTGCCTCCCCCGCCCCTCAACACCTTCACGGCCTGGTGGGTTTACAGTCCTCTACAGGCTGAGGAGGATGGACTGGTCCTGGTGCTCATGTCCACCTCCCTCACCTCCCTCTGCACACACATGCCCACACACACACGCCCACACACACATTCCCCCACACACACACAAACCCTCACAAAACACAGAGCTGTATGCCAACATGCTAAAACCCTGCACAGCCAATGAGCTCACACACATGACCACATGATCTCTGTCACGCCCACAGAGGGTCACAGTGCTCACACGCTTCCATGTACATGCATGGTACAGAACATGTCTCACGCTCTGCACATACTGAGACGTTTACAGCTAATAAGCTCACGTGTGATGCAGGAGCAGGGCTGTTCTTTGTATCATGAAGAATTCCTCCTTCCTTCTCTCCATCTCTCCCTCTCTCCCTCTCTCCCTCTCTCTCTCCCTCCCCCTCCATCTCTCCCTCTCTCCCTCTCTCTCTCCCTCCCCCTCCCTCTCTTCTCCTCTCCTTCTCTCCCTCCCCCCCTCTCTCCTCCTCTCTTCTCTCCCTCCCCCTCCCTCTCTCCTCCTCTCCTTCTCTCCCTCCCCCTCCCTCTCTCCTCCTCTCCTTCTCTCCTCCCCCCCCTCTCTCCTCCTCTCCTTCTCTCCCTCCCCCTCCCTCTCCCTCACCCTCTGTTGCTAGTTTCTTTGGCTAAGGGCTCTGGGTGATATAATGCTTTACAGAGCAGGAGTCAAGATGATCTCATATATTGTTCCTTGGTCTTTACTCTATGTCACCCTGTCAGAACACACACGCACACACACACAGGCCCAAAAAATTGCCCTGTAAAATTGTTTTGAATTGAACACTCACAGAATATTTCCCAACAGTGCAGGACCACAGGAGGACTGAGGTTCAGAGAGGGGGTCTGACTGAACTGGAATAGTGTGGGCTAGGCTAAGCTGGGCTAGGCTAGGCTGGGCTGGGCTGGGCTGGGGGCTAGGCTGGGCTGGGGGGCTAGGCTGGGCTGGGCTGGGCTAGGCTAGGCTGGGGGGCTAGGCTGGCTGGGCTAGGCTGGGGGGCTAGGCTGGGCTAGGCTGGGCTAGGCTGGGCTGGGGGGCTAGGCTGGGCTGGGCTGGGCTAGGCTAGGCTGGGGGGCTAGGCTGGGTTGGACTCTGTTATGTCAACACACCTGCAGTCCTATAATAATCCTGTTTAATTTCTATCAACTCCTTCATTCCTCCTCAACCCTTTCATTCCCTGCTTTCTCTCTCTCTCTTTCTCTCTCTCTCTCTCTCTCTCTCTCTCTCTCTCTTTATGTTTTGTCTGTCTAGTTCTTCTTTGCTCACACTGGCTCTAAGAAGGTACCATTCAGTACCACTACACCATGGAAAGCACACACACACAAACACACACACAAACACACACACACAAGGTCTTGTGATGTACGATAAGTGGATGGATTCTCCATTAAATGAGGTGATGGAGAGAGAGAGGGAGGAATGGATGGTGGGGGGGATGAAGACAGGGAGGGGTGGAGGGATGAAGAGAGGGAGTAGTGGAGGGGTGTGGGGATGAAGAAAGGTTATGATGGGGGAAGGGAGGGACGTGAGGATGGAGGGATGAGGTCTGGAGCGATGGAAGAGTGGAAGTTGAACGGATGACTCCCTGACAGATGTATTCATCAGGACCTCTGGGTTTGTTTTATTAAAAGTGAGCATGTTTGTGTGTCTCAGAGGACGACCCCCACTGACATATCAAGCGCACATCTGCTTTAATTTACTACCCTTTAGACACACTCTCTGCAACTCACACACACACAATCACACTGGAACACACACACACTCTGCCACGACACACACCCTCGCACTGGAACGCACACACACTCATACCCTTCAACAGACAAACACTTTCATTCAGCAACACACTCGGCAACTGACACACACTATCGACACACTCTCTGTCACATGACATCATGGAATCGATTAAATAACACCACTCACACCAGCTGAGAAAAAAGATACAACGAATTAGCATCCAAAGTAGCACGCAAGCGTTTCAATCAGATGTCCTCAATGTCCCCGAACTGACCCTCCTGATCATGGGTCTACATACATGCCAAATACTGCTACATACCACATATATGCTTCATACTACATACTAAATACAAACTCCTTAATGTGACGAATGACAGCCACAACAACAGTTCTTGATTCAGGAAAGGTTTTGCAGCAGAAGGCCATCTAAGATTCAACATGTTGGGTCCATGTTGAGACCTGACCTGAACGCTGGATGACCCCCCTAAAGAAGGTCAAAGGTCATGGTGTCAGACATGGCAGTCATCCCTCACATAACACATACAGCACACACATGGCTAACACACACACACACACACCCAAACAAACACATGCGTGTGTGTGTAGTCTGTGAACTGCATGTTTGTTGTCCTTCTGCTCTGCTGATTGGCTGGATTTGGACAGCTGTCTGGATGAGACCTAATCAGGAGGAATCTGGTCCTCCTCATCTCCTCCTGAACCTCCTCCACCTCCTCCTCCTGACCTCCTTGTCTAACATCTCCTCCTGACCTCCTCCTCTAACACCTCCTCCTTACCTCCTCGTCTAACACCTCCTCCTCACCTCCTCCTCCTGACCTCCTCCACCTCCTCCTCTAACACCTCCTCCTCACCTCCTCCTCCTGACCTCCTCCACCTCCTCCTCCTCCACCTCCTCCTCTAACACCTCCTCCTCTAACACCTCCTCCTCTAACACCTCCCCCTGCTCATCCCAGTCAGACAGCTCTCTGGAGTGAAACACGTAAGGATGTCTGTGAAACTCCTAACACTTCTGCTCTGGGAGTCTTAACACAGTCCCAGAGCATGACTCAACACACACACACACACACACAGGCACACACTTTGACATCAGCACACACACACATACGCAGGGAGGACAGGGCTGAAACAAAAGAAATCTAGCCGTTGCATAACTGATAAACTTTCCCCAGTATCCATGCTGCTTTCTTTATGAGGTCACCATGACAGCGACTAATACATTCAGGCTGAAGCGTGTAACCTGAAACCCCCCTCAGTAATGAAGAAATGGAACAGGCCCAGAGGGCTGGCTCTTAGGAGGAAAAGGACCAGACCACTAGCCCGGGGGCCGCTCTGGGTGCTTCCATGAATCAACCCTGACTGCTACAGAGGAACACTGCATAACACGATAATGCATCACACTCCGAGCGAGAGGCCATGGAAGGTGGAACCTGCTCTCCTCCACGCCTGGGGAGAGAGGAGGACGCTGAGTAAACAGGCGGTAATGTCATAACACATGATAATGCAGCTTGTCATAATGCAATAATAAAGGTTTGCTTGGGAAATGTGATTAGGGAGGAGATACGGGGTGAGTACATTCATGTTCGTGTGCGTGTGCGTGTGCGTGTGCGTGTGTGTGTGTGTGTGTGTGTGTGTGTGTGTGTGTGAGAGTGTGTGGGTGTGTGTGTGTGTGTGAGTGTGTGTGTGTGACCCGGTACAGGGGCTGGCCCTGTTGGCAGGATGCACTTTCTGTGCTCATGCCCCACTCAGAAGGGGTGGAGCTAACATTAATCAGGTTTATTCCAGGAACTGCCCCCTTCACCCTCCCCCCTTCACCCTCCCCCCTTCACTCTCCCCCCTTCACCCTCCCCCCTTCACCCTCCACCCTTCACTCTCCACCCTTCACTCTCCTCCCTTCACCCTCCCCCCTTCACCCTCCCCCCTCCACCCTTCACTCTCCACCCTCCACCCATCCTCTACCACTTTCATCTCTTATCCAGAGCTGAGAGTTGAGAGCTGGGCTTGGCCCTTCACGCTGGCATGACGATTGATGAACATTTCCATGGAGCTCTGGTTGCTGTACATGAACAGTGTCCATCAGCAAACCTGCCCAGCACAGTTCCAGCCCAGTTCCAGTACCAGCCCAGCCCAGTTCCAGCCCAGTTCCAGCCCAGTTCCAGTAC
>CM059312.1:7035000-7045000 GCA_030340665.1 Neosalanx taihuensis | reverse complement strand
GAAAAAAAAAAGATCCTGCCGAACCACTGGCCACCTCCAAAACATGTTTGTCATTTTCTACACTTAGTTTGAGGAACATATGTTGGAGAGCACACAGGAATTCCATGCCAACATACACACACACAGGCACACACACAAATCCTACATATCTGTTTTGCTTTCATGCTGAATTAAGGAGATTTGACATTTAAAGGCTTTGATAACTTGACTTGAAAATAAATACATCATTTTTTTTCTCTGTAATTTCATTTTAATCGGCAGTGATTTCATATCAATTTAAAAGGCCTCCTATACACACATACACACCCTATTCTTAATCTATGTCATATGACCAGTGTAAAATGTCCTAAGTTACTAAAACCATGACACCAACCTTCTCACTATTGGCATGACTGCAGCATGGTTACAGAGAAAACACACATTTATCTCTCTCACTCACACACACACACGCACCCAAAACTGCACATGGGACCACTTTCTTCCTCAAGTGTTGACATGAGTATTTAATAAAACTGCATAATAAAATACCTGAGATCTACTCCATGTATTGTGAATCCCACTCGTGTTAGTGTCTCATTGTCATTGTGCTTCAAGTCATGCTAGATCTTACAAACTCCTCTAATTTACTGTCTGTCCTCCAGATCTACAGTATTTAAACTGAGCTGTTGGGTGAGAGACCAGAGACCAGAGAGATCTGGGAGAGACCAGGGAGAGACAGAGAGGGGCTGCTCAGTGTTAGTCAGTAAGCTTGCCTGGTCAGACTGTGGCTCTTGGATAATCCAGCCTCCTAGCCTGCTGGCACTTGTGCAGGCGCTCACTAAACCAGCACCTTCAAATATTTAACAGAGTTCCCAAAGATTTGTGAGAGTAGAAGAGGGTCAAACATGACGGTTCATGTAGTGCCTTCAAGCCAAGGAAGGAGAGAGGGAGGAGAGAGGAAGGGAGGAGAGAGGGAGAGAGAGGAAGGGAGGAGAGAGGGAGAGAGAGGAAGGGAGGAGAGAGGGAGAGAGAGGAAGGGAGGAGAGAGGGAGAGAGAGGAAGGGAGGAGAGAGGGAGGAGAGAGGAAGGGAGGAGAGAGGGAGAGAGAGGAAGGGAGGAGAGAGGGAGGAGAGAGGAAGGGAGGAGAGAGGGAGAGAGAGGGAGGAAAGAGGAAGGAGAGAGGGAGGAGAGAGGAAGGGAGGAGAGAGGGAGAGAGAGGGAGGGAGGAGAGAGAGAGGAAGGGAGGACAGAGGGAGAGAGAGGGAGGAAAGAGGAAGGAGAGAGGGAGGAGAGAGGAAGGGAGGAGAGAGGGAGAGAGAGGGAGGGAGGAGAGAGGAAGGGAGGAGAGAGGGAGAGAGAGGAAGGGAGGAGAGAGGGAGGAGAGAGGAAGGGAGGAGAGAGGGAGAGAGAGGGAGGAAAGAGGAAGGAGAGAGGGAGGAGAGAGGAAGGGAGGAGAGAGGGAGAGAGAGGGAGGAAGGAAGGAAAGAGGAAGGAAAGAGGGAGGAGAGGGAAGGTGAAAGGGAGAAGGGGAGGAGGAAACAGTAGAGAGGGAGGGAGGAGAAGTAAATAATGTTACAGTATGAATAATGAGCTCTCTGCTTTGGGGCCTAACCTGGCCTAATGACAGAGACCTGGATTATATTAGCTCACACACAAACAAACACACACACACACACACACACACACACACACACTGTGCAGGAGGTCCTATCTGCTCTGATAATCTGTTGCCTCTGGCGTTTGGGGATCTGATGAGCTCTGCTCCTCCAGGATAGCTAATCAACAACAGAGAGGTCCAGGGAGGGGAGGAAGAGGAGGCAGTGAAGAGGGACAGCATCTCTCTCTGCTGCTGTCAAAAAGCTCGTCCTCTCAAAGTCCTGTTAGCGCTCGTGACTGGAGTGGTCTCAGTGCCGCCACTCGCAGAACCTCGCAGAACCTCGCAAAACCTCGCAGAACCTCGTTGAGCTGGAGCCTTGCAGACCTGCAGCTACACAGAGCTAGCCTGCCATCTGCTGGCTACACTTACACATGTTCAAGGATTTAAGACTTGGTTTAAGAAAGAGGAAAACGTTTTAATGTTATATATACAAGTCATAAATTAGTATACAGATCACTAAGTGTTGCAGATCATTGCAGTAAGACGTACATTAAAAAGTATCTGTGTGATTTTTGTTGTCTGAGGATGTTCTTAATTCTCACAGCATTTTATATTTAACAGGGAAAATGATGAAGAGATAAGCAGATATTCTTCACATGGCAAAAGGTTGGTTTTCTAAGGTTAGAAAGCAAGACTAATATTAGCCTGGAATGCAACTAGTAAAAAACAAAACCCCCCAAAGTAAATTGACACACTTTCTCCCCTGGTGCTGTGAGAATCCTTTGGTTCTGTCAGTCACGCTCAGAGAACCCAACAGGAGGTTCTAGGCTCTTCTACAAGCTGAGAAAGACTAAGTAGAACGGTGTGCTTCTCTGCAGGACTCCATGTGGGATAAGACAGCTGGATTTGGCTGTTAGCTGTCGCAGTCTGGGTCCCTGCTGCAGATCTGACTGAGGCGGGAGGGAGGGAGCGAGGGAGGGAGGGAGGGCAGGCTGGGTGTGGGACGCACAGCCCTGACAAGCACAGCATCTCCAACACTGTTCCATCCATCATCGCTTCTCCAGTTTCTTGAACTTGGCCTCTGAAGCGAGAGGAGAAAGAGGACAGTGAGACACTTCATCACAGAAACAAACCAACTCATCCAGACACCGTCTGGCAAAGGAAAACAGCCAGGAGGACGCTGTCAAAGCAGGGTTTATCAACCAAAACATGTAGCAGTGATGTGGCATTTTAGAGGCCGGGGCTGGTTTGCTGTCTTATAGCGCCATCTGCTGTTTGGGACTGGAATAGGTAACTGTGACATGTGACCAAACACATGACTATAAATATCTCAGCAGCCGCTGGGGTCAGTAACACAACAGACGGACACTTCTCTACCCCTCGTACCTCCTCCCTACCTCCCACCCTGCCCCGACACACAAACTCTCTCTCTCACACACACACTCCAGCATGAGCCACCTCCTCTGAACATAGCTGCTAATTTGTACAACAAGGCTGAACGTTACTCTAGTGAGTCTAGAGTTCAGCCACAGTCTGCCTGTCTGTGATTCAGTATCACTTACTAGACAGAGACTGATAAGGAGCACATATCCACTTGCAGCCAGGATTAAAATAGACCTGCAATATGAGACCAGGCCAGTGAATCTGTGTATGTATGTGCGTGTGTGTGTGTGTGTGTCAGACTCTCAGTCTGTGTATCTGTACTAGAGTGTCTTCATGCGTCTCACCTAGTTTCTTGGAGTAGGTATCTAGTTTGTAGGCAGCCTGTTCCAGTGAAGAAACCTGCTCCTCAATCTGATTGATCTGGTCCAAGTATGGCTGCAGACTGGCATCTAAAACACAGAACACACACACACACACAGTCAGATCTAGCAGACAAAGATCACATCCCGGATTCATGGGTTTTACCGCCGGAATATGAAACAGTGTGATTAGTTCATGTGTAACATTTACATTTTACATGTAGTCATTTATCAGACGCTCTTATCCAGAGTGACGTACAGTAAGTACAGGGACATTCCCACCCCTGAGGCAAGTAGGGTGAAGTGCCTTGCCCAAGGACACAACATCAAGTTGCCACAGCCGGGAATCGAACTTGCAACCATGTGACTCGGCCCAGGCAGGGTGCCCAGGCAGGGTGCCCAGGCAGGGTGCCCAGGCAGGGTGCCCAGGCAGGGTGCCCAGGCAGGGTGCCCAGGCAGGGTGCCCAGGCGTCTGTGACCGGACTCACACTTGTTGTTGAGGTCCTGCAGGTTGCGACTGATGTTCAGACTGATGTCTTTCATCTCCATGTACTTCAGACTGGTCAGATTGTTCATGTTCTCCAGCAGACGATAGTCCTCACATGTGGCTGGACAAGGACAGGTGGACAAGAGGAGGAGGACAGTTGAGTGAACTGATTGGAGGCTGTTTGGTTAAGGGGTTCACACACACACACACACACACACACACTCAAACACACACACACACTCAAACACACACACACACACTCAAACACACACACACACACACACTCAAACACACACACACAAACACACACACACACACACACAGGATGCAGACCTGTGAGTTCTCCTTGTAGAAACACAGCCATCTTATCGAACATGTCCGTGCAGAGCTCGTTGATGTCCGGATCAGCTGGTTCAGTGGCCTCCTCTGCCGTCTCCACCCCTCCTTCACCTGTACACACACGTTTAATCCAAGTTTTATATCAATAATACACTCTTTCCTCTTGACTTAAGGCCCTGGTATACTGTGGCTAGCGGTTACAAATCATATCTGATCTTGTAAACATGACAAACGTCGTATTATTTGAAGCTGCAAAGAAATAAGTCTTTGGATGCGGTCAGGTGGGCGGTTTATTGTTAGCTTGTTAGCATTATTAGCTTGTTGGCATAACTACCAGTTAACTAACGACACTCACTGTTCGCGCTAGGCTTCTTAGGAGCTGGAATTAGACTTTCAGTTGTATTTTCCGGTGCCGGTGCCGCCGCTGCTGCCTCTACCGGGGTATCGTTGACCCCAGGTAGGCTTAGAGCCGTTGGATGGGCCATAGGTACCCTGGAGATACTGTCCATCGCTGCAGCCTCCTCCCCCGTAGCAGCCATTTTCCTCTCAGTTAGTCAGTGAATCACGTGACTCCACCAGCACGTGACTCCACCAGCACGTGACGCTCTCTTACTCACCCGCGTGACCCCCCCTCGCGCCACACCCTTTTTGACAGGTGCCTTTTGTAGTTTCCGCTACAATGAAAACATCAACAGTTTTGATCAACATCGCATCGAGTGAATCGGATATATTATTTAGACCCACAAAATAGTCAACAAAATGCGTTATGTTTTATTTATTTGTGGTGCTACTCGGCAGCAGTCTGCCTGTTGTTCCTCCACAACAAAGTAAAGATCTCATAATATTTACATGACGTATAAATGCTAGGTTGTGCATTTTAATTATTATTATTATTATATTTAACAAATTTAAACAAGACAATAGAATGGGATCCGTTGCATTGACAGGGTGACGCAGTACGCATCCACGGAAAACGTCTCGCGCTGTAGTGAGAATCCCTCGTGACAGACTAAACAGCGGGACTGTCAACATGGCCGCGTGCACGGCTGCAGGGCTGCGCTCTACATCCCGTTATTAACCGATTTTTGAGAGATACCCCCCCTCCCTCCCCGTCCCCCCGAATATACACCCGAAATCATGGAGACCGAAGAGGAGCAGCACATGACAACCCTCCTCTGCATGGGCTTCCCAGACCCGGTTGCGATACGGAAGGCGCTCCGCTTAGCGAAGAACGACATTAACGAAGCGGTGGCGCTTCTAACGAACGAAAGCCCCGGACTGGGTTACGGATATGAACCGATGGAGAGCGGGCCTGCCCCGGGACCAGGGTCCACCGGTGATGGGGGAGAGACAAGCGGGAGGACTAGCAGCAGTGGAGGCTTTGATCCACCGCCAGCTTATCACGATGTAGTGGATAGCGAGGTAAGTTTATAAATATGGAGGAGAGGGGGCGCGTGGGGGTTTTAAAACAATTCACGCGAGCTTGATGGAACCTCACGCGGACAGACTCGCCCCTTCCTCACGCGCATGCATGCGACCAGCCTGGATGTCAAAAGCGGGAGGGAATCCTGCTAAGCAAAGCTACTAACATGTCTAACTTCCATGCATTCATTAAAAAGTCACAAAAAAAGAAGTATAGCTCAGAATTATAACTTCAGTTTGTTATCACGTTTGAATTTTTGAGATACATGGTTGGAGCGTGCAGAGACACATTAGCATTAGCAGTGCTAAGCTAACTAGCTAATGATGCTAGATGCTAACGCTAATGTAGTGGAGAAAGACAGTGACATTAGCTTAGCTTTAAAACCTCAAGCTAACTTAGGCTATCTGGGGGAGGGGGGGGACGAGGCGCCAACCACTGGACGTGTAACTTTAACCAGTTACACAATTTTAACTACACAACAGCAATTTTATCAATGTTTAAATGTAGCTGGTTAACTCAACAACAAAGTATTTGACTCACAGGGAAGTTATCCTTGTTGGCTGCTAAGAGACAGGTGGCTGCCTCTTAACTTTCCAGCGGTTAAAAGACTGATCTTTTTATTTTATTGCTAAAACTAATTATCAGATCTAAAGTGATGTGAGCCATCCTGAGTTTGTTATTTTTCTCACTACGGGGATCCTGACATTGTAACTCAGAGGAGGATGTTAAACAATGTCGTTAAAGCAAAGTTGGAGCTGGAAATATACGTTCCCCTCCATTTAACAAATAAGCTAATGTAAAATGTAATGAATTACCCAATAAAGGACAGATTCAAACAGTTTGTGATCTACCCTTGGGGTAGGGCAAATGAAAGCTGTATGATTTCTGTAAGTCATTGACAGGAAGTACCACTGTCATCTGTACTTTTCACAACCTAAGTCTCTCGGTGTGCCTGGTCACCTTCAAGACTAGTGTGTAAAGATGGATGTTCACTATCCCAAATCCCTCTTAAAGTGTGTGACTCTTTACTAGGGCCTAGTTTCACTTTCCATGCATCTGAAATGAAGGCTTGACTGTCCAGATAGATCACAGCATATGTAAACATCTGCTGTTTTGGGACACTACCTGTTGTCAGGGTGACATCATGCCTGTTCCTTGTAAACACAGACCTTCTCTCTTAAGGGACAAATCAGGCTTAGAGACTGGCCGTGAAGTCGTACGCAATGCCTTGGATGTCACAACTTCGTAATGGGTTACGTTTCAAAACAACCTGTGCCGCTGTGTCTTAAGCAACTCTGTTTATGTGAAGAGGAGGTGGTTGAATGAAAGTAAGCTGTTAAATGGTGAATCTCCACGCACAAAGGTTGAGATAGATGGAGAAATGCTCTGATGCTCTCATCCATTCAGTCAGTCAGTCAGTCAGTCTCTCTCTCTCTCTCTCTCTCTCTCTCTCTCTCTCTCTCTCTCTCTCTCTCTCTCTCTCTCACACACACACTCTGTTTCTCTCTCTGTTTGTGCTTAGGAGGCATGTCACAGGTCTCTGGCCCCATGTTCCTCCTAAATATAGCCCTGCAGTGTCTTGCTCTCATTCACACACACACACACACACACACACACACACACACACACACACACACACACACACACACACACTAACACTAACACTCTGCAGTCTCTGTAATGTAGTGGTCTCCAAGGGGTTGTGGGATGCATAGTAACAGGCAAGGGGCTCAGTTACCATGCCACCCTGCGCACACACACACACACACACACACACACACACACACACAGGTACCATCCCTCAGAGCTGCTCTGCACGCTACCAACAGCATCTGATTCTGGTGTCCAAAAGCCTCTTCTGCTGTGAGAGAGAGAGAGAGAGAGAGAGAGTCTCGCCCAGCACAGTACGGTCTCTCCAATCATAGGCAGCTTTCCTCTGAAGGAATTATGATTGGGCCTCTGTGGCAGTTCCCTTCGACACGACCTTTAACCTTAGTGTGGATCTTCGGCACTCCACTACCAGTTATCCATCTCTAGCTGTTTCTCTAATGGGGAAGCAAGTCTGAAACCTGATGCTGTTCTCTCCTCTTTGCTGTATCCCTCCATCCATCCATCCTGTAGATCAATGCTTGTATCCATATGCAGCTAATGATGAATGGCTTGACTGGATTAGCGACTGCGTTCTGTTATTTTCCAGATATTTTTCGAACAAGCAGTGTCTATAACTTAACAAGCACGTCCTTATCAGCTTTCACCAGGATACAGACTGGCTTCACCATAGCAGCTTGTCATAACCTGGTCTAAATGGCAGCTCACGCATGTATACACAGAGAGTTAGCATAACGTTGATCGCAACAGCTATTATATCATGAATATGCAAATGCAACATCATAAATGTGTAACCAGCCTGCAATAGTATGTAAATAATTCAACCAGTCATTCTGTCCATTGGTTTTAGTTCAGCAGGCAGATAACATGACGAGCTGATTCAGTCACACAGGGTTCTACTGCAGGAACACGGAACCCTCCAGTCACACAGGGTTCTACTGCAGGAACACGGAACCCTCCAGTCACACAGGGTTCTACTGCAGGAACACGGAACCCTCCAGTCACACAGGGTTCTACTGCAGGAACACGGAACCCTCCAGTAACACCATGCTGGGCCAGTGGACCGGTTTATCAGACTAGCCTGCCTGTTTCAGCTGGCTGGTTTTTTAAATTGAGGAAGGGAGAGACTGAAAGAGAGAGGATGGAGGAGAGATACTGAAGGAGAGAGAGGATGGAGGGAAGAGATGGATGGAGGAGGGATACTGGAGGGTAGAGATATGGAGGAAGTGGGCTGAGGGAGAGCGGGGTGGAGGGAAGAGAGGGAGGGAGCAAGGTTGAAGGAGAGAATAAAAGGTTTGGCAGTGAGAGAGGATAAACGAAAGAAGAAATGTAGAGTCACCGAGGCCAGGAAGAAGGAAATAGGAGGGAGGGAGGGAGGGAGGGAGGGAGGGAGGGAGGGAGGGAGGGAGGGAGGGAGGGAGGGGAAGGATAATGAGAAAAGATGACTTTCAAAATGACTGCGTTTTTTTCTTCAGAAAGAGCAATGTTGTCGCTCTCTATGACCCTGCAAAGGAAACGTGCGCTCTCACACACACACACACACACACACACACACACACACACACACACACACACACAGATACTCCTCTACAGATACACAGGAACACAGCTGGTACTTAAATGCTCTTTGTAGGAGCCAGGAGTATAATAATTAGCCAGGAAAACCGTAGCAGCTTGTCGCTGAAGCGCAGCAGGACTGACGGGCCTTTTGTCCTTGTGTGTTGTAGAGGAGTAACGACGAGAATGGGAATTGTTCCGGAGGAAGCATGGAGTTCCCCACCACTAACCTGTATGAGCTGGAGAGCAGGGTGTTCACCGATCACTGGTCCATCCCCTACAAGAGAGAGGAGTCGCTGGGAAAGTGCCTCGTCGCGTCCACCTGCCTTGCCAAACTAGGTAAAAAGAAAAAAAAAAAGAAAAACAATTTAGTTGGGGGGGGGGGGGGGGGGTTGTGGCTATGTGTGTGTTAGAGAGGTGTGTATGTTTGTTTAATTTTGATTTACATCCAGGATATCTTGAGGGTGCTTCGTTTACCCTCCTCTCCCCTCCTCTCCTCTCCCTCCGTCTCTCAGGTCTGGCCGATGCAGATGAGAACTGCAAGCGCTTCATGGATCGCTGCATGCACGAGGCCTTCAAGAAGGTGAGACAGGTTCTTATATAACCTGACTGCTACCACACACAGACAGACAGCAATCAACATGATGAGGCTCTGAGGACGAGGACAGTTAACCAGATGAAGGCGGGGGAGAGATGGGGAAGACAGAGAGGGAGGGAGAGACAGACAGACAGAGATGGAGAGAGTGGGGGGGAGAGAGGGAGAGACAGATAGAGAGAGCCACAGACAGAGAGCTGTGTCACTAAGCCATGCTTCTGTGTCCCAGCTGCTGACCAGCAGTGCGGTCCATAAGTGGGGCACTGAGATCCATGAAGGAATCTACAACATGCTGATGCTGCTGGTGGATCTGGTGGCTGAGAGGGTCAAACAGGACCCCATACCTGTGGGCCTCATGGGGGTCCTGACTATGGTGAGCACACACCACACACACAGCACACCACACAGCGCACACACACACACACCATACACACACACACAGCACACCACACACACACTCTTTGTTTTCAGTTTGTTTGCTCTTGGATGAGAGCGAAATGAAGAAATCCACTTCAGATCTCCACCTAACAGGCTAGACGTGTTCTACAGACGTTCTCTAGAGACGTTCTCTCACGTTCTACTGTGTGTCCCAGGCCTTCAACCCGGACAACGAGTACCACTTCAAGAACCGGATGAAGTCTTGCCAGAGGAACTGGGCCGAGGTGTTTGGAGA
>CM059312.1:7027500-7032500 GCA_030340665.1 Neosalanx taihuensis | reverse complement strand
TCTCTCTCTCTCTCTCTCTCTCTCTCTCTCTCTGTGTCTCTGTCTCTCCCTCTGTCTCTCTCGCTCCGTCTCTCCCTTTATCTCTGTCTCTCTCTGACTGAGGTTGTGTGTGTGTGTGTGTGTGTGTGTGTGTGTGGAACAGGTAACATCGACCAGGCTCAGTACTGTGAGAGGATTAAAGGGATCATTGAGCTGCTGGGCAGCAAACTGTCCATGGATGAACTCTCCAAAATCTGGAAGATACAGGTGAGAGAGACACTCTGTCTCTATGTCTCTCTCCCGTCTCTCTTTCTCCCACAAACACGCACACACACACACAGTTATTGTACAGATACATGTATGTAAATACTTTACAACAGTGTGTGTATGTCTTTGTGTGTGTGTGTGTGTGTGTGTGTATCCAGGCCGGCCAGTCATCCACAGTGATTGAGAACATCCACACCATCATCGCAGCGGCTGCAGTCAAGTTCAACTTTGAGCAGCTGAGCCATCTGTTTGTACTGATCCAGAAGGTCAGGAGGCTGTGTGTGTGTGTGTGTGTGTGTGTGTGTGTGTGTGGGGGGGGGGGGGGGGGGGGGGGGTGTTTGGGCATGTGTGTCTCAGGAGGGATGTGTGGTAATTAACGTATGTGTCTTTGTGCTACTGTGTGTGTTTATCTGTGTGTGTGTGCGTGTGCAGAGCTGGGAGGTGGAGAGTGACCGCGTCAGACAGAAGTTGCTGAGTCTCATCGGAAGGATCGGAAGAGAAGCTCGTTCAGAGGCCACCACTGGGAAGGTGTGTGTGTGTGTGTGTGTGTGTGTGTGTGTGTGTGTGAGTGTGTGTGTGTGTGTGTGTGTGTGTGTGTGTGTGTGTGTGTGCGTGCACATTCTTTTGTGTGGTGATGTATGTGTTTGTGTGATGCTAGTCTCATACAAAACTGTGTGTGTGTATGTGTCTCTGTATGTGTGTCTCTCTGTGTGTGTGTGTGTGTGTCTCTGTATGTGTGTCTCTGTGTGTCTGTGTGTGTGTCTTTGTGTGTGTGTGTCTTTGTGTGTGTGTGTGTGTGTGTGTGTGTGTGTGTGTGTGTGTGTGTGTGTGTATGTGTCTCTGTATGTGTGTGTCTCTGTGTGTGTCTCTGTGTGTGTCTCTGTGTATGTCTCTGTGTGTGTGTGTGCGTGCAGGTTCTGGAGGTGCTGTGGGAGCTGGCTCACCTGCCCACCCTGCCCACCAGCCTGGTCCAGCAGGCCTCAGAGGAGCACCTGGGCATCCTGAGTGACGCCTACGCTGTCAAGGAGACGGTCAAACGCAGCTACATCATCAAGTGCATCGAGGACATCAAGAAGGTGACACACACACACAGTCTGTCTTCCTGGAGGTGTCCTTATGCCTCCTCACACACACACACACACACACACACACACACACACACACACTCCCTGTGGCTCTCTGCAGAAGCTCTTGGCAGTTGTGTTCCATAGTTCACATGGCCATGTTAGAGCTGTTCTGACCTTTGACCTCTGGCAGGTTTTCAAGCCTTCACTCAGCCTTCACTCCCTCCCTCCTTTCCTCCCTTTAATATGGTCGCTTTTCTCCCTCTTGGTACTAAAGACAAGGCCACATCTCTCCATCCCTCCCTCCATCCATCCCTCCATCTTCTCTTTTTTTCATTCCTGCTCTTGGCTACTTTCTTTGGCTCTGAAATAGACACTCTTCTGCCCACAGCCTCTCTGCTATATTTAAACACACGCACGCGCGCACACACAAACTCAAATGAAGTTTATGTTTTTAGACTCAGGAGGAGGTAAAATCCAGCGAGACTCAGAGCTCGTTTCTTACTGGCTCCTGGGGCAAGAGGAAAGCCAGCTCATTGGCCAAAGTAAGACAAGCCCCACCCTTAATACCCCTTAATGACCAATCAGAATTCGCCTTCTGTCTCATTGCATACACACCAACCAATCCTGGACAGGGTCTAGATCACCCTGGGGGAGGTGATTGGTCTCAACTGATTGTTGCGTTGATTAATTTCAACCGGAGCTGATTTTTCGGGCGTGTGTGTGTGATTGTCGGACGGTGAGGGGATCGTGTTAGGGTGAAGGTGTTCTGTGGGTGTCTGCTTCTGGAGGAGCCACGGGTGTGTGAGGATGCTCCTGTCCAGCTCTGGGCCTCCGTCTGGGCCTTCGTCTGGGCCTCTGTCTGGGCCTCTGTCTGGACCCACAGCTGCCTGTGGACCTGAGCCACAGACCTCCACAGCCCCCCCCCCCCCCCCATCACCCACACAGCTCCGCCCGTCTCCATGGCGGCTGGTGCGAGTCCAAACGGGGAGCAGTAGGCACGGAATGTTCCAAACGTTCCGCGTCACATGGGCTGACGGCCAGGCTATGGATGTCTGTGGCTCTGCTTGTGTTTTTGGCTCTGCCTCTGAAATCACAGCGTGAGGCAGGGCAGGGGGCCGAGGCAGGAGGCAGGGGGCAGGGCTAGCAGAGGCAGGTGGACGCTGGCTAGCAGAGGCAGGTGGAGGCACACTGGTGCTGACTCAGCTGAATGTTTCAGCTCAGACCCAGTGTGTGTTTACCTGCACTGGCCCTCATACTGGCAATCAGTGATGAGTCATGATAGTTAAAGTGTGTCTGTGTGTGTGTGTGTCTGTGTGTGTGTCTGTGTGTGTGTGTCAGGCCTCTCAGCAGAGTCCTCATGTCTGGGTGGTTCCTGCTCTTCGTCAGCTGCATGAGATCACACGCTCCTTCATCAAACAGACCTACCAGAAACAGGACAAGGTGAGCTACACACACACACACACACACACACCTCACACACACCACACCTCCCACACGCATATAAACACTCACAGAAAGACACACACCACCACAGACCGCCCCCCCGTCACCATGGTAACCCCCCCCCCCCCTCCCCCCCTTTCCCAGCAGAGCATCATCCAGGACCTGAAGAAGAATTTTGAGATTGTCAAGCTGATCACCGGCTCCCTGGTCTGCTGCCATCGCCTGGCTGTCAACGCTGCTGCCTCCACCGGCCTGTCTGGATCCACCCTGGTGGACGGACGCTACACCTACCAGGAGGTGTGTGTGTGTGTGTGTGTGTGTGTGTGTGTGTGTGTGTGTGTGTGTGTGTGTGTGTGTGTGTGTGTGTGTGTGTGTGTGTGTGTGTGTGTGTGTGTGTGTGTGTGTGTGTGTGTGTGTGTGTGTGTGTGTGTGTGTGTGTGTGTGTGTGTGTAGAGCATTAGCTTCTCTCTCTACAGGCAATAGGACACTGTATATTCATAATACCTCAAATTGATATCTTGGTCTCTCTCTCTATCTCTCTCTCTCTGTCTCTCTGTCTCTCTATCTCTCTCTCTCTCTCTCTCTCTCTGTCTCTCTCTCTCTCTCTGTCTCTCTCTCTGTGTCTTTGTCTCTCGCCCCTCTCTCTCCTCCCCAGTACCTGGATGGACACCTGCGTTTCCTGGCCTTCTTCCTGCAGGAGGCCAGCCTCTACCTGGTGTGGAACCGAGCCAAGGAGATCTGGGAGTGTCTGGTGTCAGGGCCTGACGTGTGTGAGCTCGACAGAGAGGTGCGTGCTGCACAACACGCCTGCAACACGCCTGCAACATGTCTACAACACGCCTGCAACACGCCTACAACACGCCTACAACAGGCCTGCACGACCCCACATTCATGAAGTGTGGACTGTGTGTGTGTGAGCGCTAACAAGCTGTCTGTGTGTGTGTGTGTGTGTTTGTGTAGATGTGTTTTGAGTGGTTCACCAAGGGCCAGCATGATCTGGAAAGTGACATACAACAGCAGCTCTTCAAGGAGAAGATCCTGAAGCTGGAGCCTTGAGATCACTATGAACGGTAAGAGCCAATCAGCTGGCCTGCTGGGTGATCTACTGCAGGGATAGATCACCCAATCAGCTGGCCTGCTAGGGTGATCTACTGCAGGGATAGATCACCCAATCAGCTGGCCTGCTAGGGTGATCTACTGCAGGGATACGTCATCCAATCAGCTGGCCTTCAGGGTGATCTAATGCAGGTATGATGAAGAGTGATGAAGTGTGGTGTGTGATTCTTCTGCTTGTCTTCATGCTGTTTCAGGCTTTAACCTGTTCAAGACCTACTTTGAGAATGTGAACCTGTGTGATCATCGTTTAAAACGCCAGGGAACACAGCTGGTGGGTGTGTCTTTAGTTACCACACACACACCTTCATACACACACACCTTCATACACACACACACACACACCGTCAGCTGTTCTAGACATAATAAAACCTGACAAAGACAATGCCAAATCTGTGTGTTTGTGTGTGTGTGTGTGTGTGTGTGTGTGTGTGTGTGTGTGCAGTGTGTGGAGCGGCTGGACCTCGCAGGCATGGACTTTATCTGGCGCATCGCCATGGAGACGCCGGACGAGGAGATCGCCAACGAAGCCATCCAGCTGATCATCACCTACAGCTATACTAACCTCAACCCTAAGATGAAAGGTGTGTGTGTGTGTGTGTGTGTGTGTGTGTGTGTGTGTGTGTGTGTGTGTGTGTGTGTGTGTGTGTGTGTGTGTGTGTGTGTGTGTGTGTGTGTGTGTGTGTGTGTGTGTGTGTGTGTGTGTGTGTGTGTGTGTGTGTGTGTGTGTGTGTGTGTGTGTGTGTGTGTGTGTGTGTGTGTGTGTGTGTGTGTGTGTGTGTGTGTGTGTGTGTGTGTGTGTGTGTGTGTGAGAGAGAGTCTTTTCTCCACCTTCAGCCTGTATCTAGTGAATCATCCTCTGTGTCTGTTTCTGCAGGATTCCGTGTCGCTGCACAAGAAGTTCATAGCTGATTGTTACAAAAGGCTGGAGGTGAGTCAGTTCAGTGAGTCAGTTCAGTGAGTCAATTCAGTGAGTTGTGCTGGAACAGACCAATGCATCAAAACTACAATGTTACATCATCACAAAATACAGCTTCCACATGCCTGTGGAATCTATAACATCTATTGGTCTCTGTCCGACCAATCAGGCTGCCAGCTCGGCTCTGGGCGGGCCTACCTTGACTCACGCTG
>CM059312.1:7012500-7017500 GCA_030340665.1 Neosalanx taihuensis | reverse complement strand
AGACACACAGACAGGTTAAACACACAGACAGGTTAGACACACAAACAGGTTAAACACACACAGACAGGTTAAACACACAGACAGGTTAGACACACAGACAGGTTAAACACACACAGACAGGTTAAACACACAGACAGGTTAGACACACAGACAGGTTAAACACACAGACAGGTTAAACACACAGCCAGGTTAAACACACACACACTAAGAGGTCCTTGAGTGTGTTCTCAGAGTCTGTAGAAGTAGCCCCCCTGCAGAGCTCAGTGTGTCCTAATGTGTAACCATGTCCAGCTGTCTGGCAGCATCCAGACTGGGGAGCTGGAATGTTGAGATCACAGAACCTAACACCCTCTCCTCCCCTCCAACCCCTCCCCCACCTGCTTTTCTGCCCCTCTCCTCCCTCCCCCTTTATTCCTCTCTCTCCTCTCTTTGCCCCTCTCTCCCTCTTTCTTCTCATCCTCCCTCCACCTCTCCTCCCCTTCTCTCCTCCCTCCCCCTCTACTGTCTCTCATCTCCTCTCTCCCCCTCTCCCTCCCTCCTCCCAGTGGTGGCGCTCGTGGTCGCTGGTACAAATTTAACGACAACGTTGTGGAGGAGTTTGACATGAACGACGACACTCTGGAGTACGAGTGTTTCGGAGGGGAGTACCGACCCAAAGTCTACGACCAGTGTAAGCATGGAGGGGGCGGTCTACTTCCTGTAGAGAGAACCTGCCGAACCACACTAACAGACTAACATCCGTGTGTGTCTGTTTGCGTGTGTGTGTGTGTGTGTGTGTGTCTGTGTGTGTGTGTGTGTGTGTGTGTGTGTGTGTGTGCGTGTGTGCGTGTGTGCGTGTGTGCGTGTGTGTGTGTGTGTGTGTAGCCAACCCCTACCCAGACGTGCGGAGACGCTACTGGAATGCCTACATGCTGTTCTACCAGAGGATCAGCGACCAGAACTCCCCTGTGCTGCCCAAGAAGAGCCGTGTCAGTGTCATGAGACAGGAAGCAGAAGACCTCACGCTGTGAGACACACACACAGACAGATAGACACACACACACACACACACAGACAGACCAAGATACACACACACACAGATAGACACACAGACACACACACACACACACACACACACAGACAGAGATAGACACACACACACACACACACACACACACAGACAGACCAAGATACACACACACAGACAGACAGACCAAGATACACACAGATAGACACACAGACAGACACACACACACACAGACAGACACACACACACAGATAGATATAGACACACTCACACATGTTCAAATAACACCTTGAAATCCACTGATTTAAGTACCATCTCTCTACAACACCCCCTCCAGGTCGGCCCCCTCCTCTCCTGACGTGTCCCCCCAGTCTTCCCCCCGGCCCCCCAGGGCCAACAACGACCGACTCACCCTCCTCACCCGTTTGGTCCGCAAGGGGGAGAAGAAGGGCCTGTTTGTGGAGAAGATGCCTGCTAGCATCTACCAGGTAGATAACCCTGCTAGCATCTACCAGGTAGATAACCCTGCTAGCATCTACCAGGTAGATAACCCTGATAGCATCTACCAGGTAGATAACCCTGCTAGCATCTACCAGGTAGATACCCTGATAGCATCTACCAGGTAGATAACCCTGATAGCATCTACCAGGTAGATAACCCTGATAGCATCTACCAGGTAGATAACCCTGATAGCATCTACCAGGTAGATAACCCTGATAGCATCTACCAGGTAGATAACCCTGATAGCATCTACCAGGTAATAACCCTGATAGCATCTACCCAGGTAGATAACCCTGATAGCTCCAGCCAGGTAGATAACCCTGATAGCATCTACCAGGTAGATAACCCTGATAGCTCCAGCCCAGGTAGATAACCCTGATAGCTCCAGCCCAGGTAGATAACCCTGATAGCTCAGCCAGGTAGATAACCCTGATAGCTCCAGCCCAGGTAGATAACCTTGATAGCTCCAGCCCAGGTAGATAACCCTGATAGCTCCAGCCCAGGTAGATAACCCTGATAGCTCACGAAGCAGCCCAGGAAGATAACCTTAACCCTCCCAGCTCCAGTCCTGCTTCCCTCTCACACACTCTGTCCTCTAGATGGTGCGAGATGAGAACCTGAAGTTCATGAGGAATAGAGATGTTTACAACAGTGACTACTTCAACTTTACACTGTCCCTCGCCTCTGTCAACGCAGTAAGTACACAGCTGTGTGTGTGTGTGTGTGTGTGTGTGTGTTTATATACGTGTGTGTGCTGTGCTTATATTGTGTGTGTGTGTTTCCAGACCAAACTGAAGCACCCAGTCTACCAGGCCATGGCAAAGAGAGTCTCCAGCTGGCTGTTCACTTCCTGTTCCACACCTATCTACGCACCAAGAAGAAGCTCCGGTACACACACTTCCACACTCTCTCACACACACTCATTCAAACATACACACACTCACACACTCTCACACACACTCTCTTTAGTTGTGGATGCTAACAGCTGGTGTCCTGTTGTCAGGGTGGACACAGAGGAGTGGATGGCCACTGTGGAGGTGCTGCTGTCTAAGAGCAGCGAGGCCTGTCAGTGGATGGTGCAGTACCTGGTGGGACCAGAGGGCCGGGAGATCACCAAGTCAGTACCACACACTGTCCACTACCACACACTGTCCACTACCACACACTGCCCATTACCACACACTGCCCACTACCATACACTGCCCACTACCACACACTGTCCATTAACACACACTGTCCACTACCACACACTGCCCACTACCACACACTGTCCACTAACACACACTGTCCACTACCACACACTGCCCATTACCACACACGGTCCACTACCACACACTGTCCACTACCACACACTGTCCACTAACACACACTGTCCACTACCACACACTGCCCATTACCACACACTGTCCACTACCACACACTGTCCACTACCACACACTGCCCACTACCACACACTGCCCACTACCACACACTGTCCACTAACACACACTGTCCACTAACACACACTGCCCACTACCACACACTGCCCACTACCACACACTGTCCACTACCACACACTGCCCACTACCACACACTGTCCATTACCACACACTGCCCACTACCACACACTGCCCACTACCACACACTGTCCACACACTGTCCACTACCACACACTGTCCACTACCACACACTTTGCTCCAACTTGACACCTAGTTCCAGATGCCCATTGTTGAGTTGGCAGCAGAGGCAAGAGCAAAGACCCCCTTCCTGGCCTCACACACACACACACCTACACAGACACACACACACATGCATGGTCATCCCAGGCTCCCCCTGGTATGCAGGGCTCCATGGGGTTGTTGTTATCATGCCTGTTAGAGGGGCAGGAAGGTGGGGGGCAGATTAAAAGCACCTGTGGGGGTGCCGCCTGCCTCCTGAATGCTGATTGGCTGAAAGAGCGGGGCCTGGCTCTGGTGTTTGGGAGGGGGGAGGAAGTGTGTGTGTGTGTGGGGGGGGGGGGGGGGGGGGGGGGGGGCTGAGTGGGTGTCGAGGTGTAACATTTCCCTAATCAACGTGTGTGGGTGGGTTGTTTCCAGTGTGTGTGTGTGTGTGTGTGTGTGTGTGTGTGTGTGTGTGTGTGTGTGTGTGTGTGTGTGTGTGTGTGTGTGTGTGTGTGTGTGTGTGTGTGTGTGTGTGTGTGTGTGTGTGTGTGTGTGTGGAGATGGGGTGAGTTCAATTCTTAGCTGTGATTGGCTGTTGCGTATCGGACGTTTTCGGGCCATGCTCTTTTTAGTTCGTCCACACACCCCCAACACAGACACACACACACCCCCAACACAGACACACCCCCAACACAGACACACAGGCACAGTAGCGTGCTATAACTTTGTGTGAGGTGTGATTTAAAAGGCCAAAAATTCAAGGGTTTTAACAAGCTAACATTCCTCAATATTTTTTATGACATACACACACACACACACACTCGTGGATCTCTATTGACTAAATATAGTATTGTTCTTGGAGGTAAAATCCTCGTGTGCCATCTTTAATACGTCAGGGAAATTTGGCATTGTTGCACACGAGACTCTACTATGTGGAAAACAGGAAGGAGAGATTTGTTTTCAGAAAACAGGGTCACTTAAATACACAGTAGAAATCCTGTTTAACTCAATACATTTAAATTGATATATAGTTATTTACCAGATGCTCTTATCTAGAGCAACTTGCAGTAAGTACAGGGACATTCCTCCCCCTTAGGCAAGTAGGGTGAAGTGCGTTTATGTTTGCATCATGTTGGCACAGCCGGGGTTTGAACCAGGAACCTTTTGATTACTAGCCCGACTCCTTAACCGCTCATCCAGCTGACTCATCCCTCCCCCCCCCTCCCCCCTCCAGGGTGTGTCTGCTGGAGTGCAGCATGCGGGAGATCAGGGTGGTGGTGGCGGCCATCTTGGAGAAGACCTTGGAGAGCGCGCTCCACTTTGGCGACCCGGGATTGGACAGCCTGACCGACGCCCTGCTGTCCCTATTGGACAAGGATGTTCCGGAGAACGTCAAGAACTGTGCTCAATACTTCAGCCTCTTCAGCAACTTTGCACAGAGGGTAACACACACACACACACACAATAAGCTGTGTTCTCTAGTGGTGTTAGATGGATAACCTTTTTATTTGATTGACCTCCTGTCTGTCTGACTTCCTGTCTGTCTGTCTGTACTTCCTGTGTGTGTGTGTTTCAGGGTCATGGGCCGTGCCAGTTGTTGTTGAAACATTCTGCGTATCGCAGGATGCTTATCTTCCTCCTGGGACCCAACAGGCAAAACAACCAGGTAACTCTCTCTCTCACACACACACACACACACACACACACACACACACACACACACACACTGTACAGATTTGCATTTTTCCGTCTTGTAGGTCAGATGTAGGGTGCTGTCTCTATTCTTCTACACTTTCCAACTGAACACTTATTTCTCAATTTCTCTCTTTTCCTCTTCCTCTCTCTCTCCCCTG
>CM059312.1:6852500-7010000 GCA_030340665.1 Neosalanx taihuensis | reverse complement strand
CCACAGCGAGCAAGCATATCCTGTACCCCCCCCCCGAAACATGCTCTATTCTCTCCCCCCCCCCTCCCTCTCTCTCTCTCCCTCTCTCTCTCTCTCTCTCTCTCTCCCTCTCTCCCTCTCTCTCTCTCCCTCAGGGTTCGGAGTCTCCCATGATGCTCGGTGATTCTAAGAGTGATCTCGAGGACGTTGACCCCTAGCGACTCAGACCAGCATAATCCCTCCAATAAGGAGGCGGCACAGTCCTCCTGGCAGCCAATCGATAGACTTCAGTTCACCTCTGATTGGTCAGGATCCCCTGCAAACTGCCAGTCAGAACACTTTCTCTCCTGGTCGTCGGAGCAACTTAAGGATACATGAATATTCATGAATCACTTCCTGCCAGGCCAGACTAGTCGATAATTGAGCTGGACCATCATCTTGGAGGAGGAGGAGGAGGGATGGTGATGAGGAAGAGCAACCCTCCATGACAATGGATGAGAAAAGGAAGAGGGTTTGCATTTTAAGCTTCTTTTTTTTCTTTTTTGGTTTAACTGTTTTGTTTGTTTTTTTTTGCTCAAATTTGCCAATGTAACTAAATAGACATATTCCTATTGTAAAGACTTTTGTTCCATAGGTGTAATTTCAGATGTAAGATAATATTTTAAAGGCTCTTCGCACCCCCCTTTTCTAACCATGGGTTAGTTAGGGGGGCGCGGCTTCGACTGTAGAGGGACTCCGAAACTAAGGGGTGTGTGTGTGTGGGGGTGTAGAGTACACCTCCACACACATGTCAACACACACACATATGTAACCACACACACACACACACACACAGATATAGCTGAGGGGGTTTAAGTATGCACTTTATAGTCCAACCCAGCTTGGCTCTCTCCCTCTCTTCTCCTCTTTTCTGCTCTGGTTTTTAATAGTTCTGGGCACAGCAAGGCTGATACAGCCGGTGCCACACACACAGCAACACACATGCCAACACACACACACTGACACACAAAACTGACACATACACCAACAACACACAGACAAGCCTCCACCTAGAGCCACAAAAACACATAGACCCCCCCCCCCCGCCCCCCCTTAGCCTGTCACTGTACGCTATCACCCTAGCAACCGATGTGGTTAACGAACGGTGTCCTCCCCCCCCTCCAAACTACACAGGACGGTACCATGCCCACAGCCAATCAGAAGAGCCTGCAACATCCCCCGTCTCCTAGCTGACGAGCAGCTCATTCGCTGGATTTTTTACCCTCATCTGTGTTTCTTCTTTTGATTGGTTTGTTTGGTTGGATGTTTTTTTTTTCGTCATCTGCAAGGTTTTTTTTTCTTTTCTTCTCCTGACCCGAATGAAAAGATGCAGTTTAGGATGACGGACTCATACTTTATGCCAGGGAATATGCTGTCAGAGGAAACATACTATGAGAGGGCCCTGGGCACTGGTGCCAAGCAAGGAGTTTAAGGAGCAAGATTTCTGTTTGAGTGCCAATTGTAATATACACACACACACACCTACACACACACACACACACACACACACACACACACACACATAGCTTCAGTTGTGGGCCTAGCCACTGGGCTACTACACCATGTAAGCAAACTCTGTGCACATAGACAACACGCATGCACACTCATACACACACACACACACACACACACACATATACACACACAGGTCCTCACCTCTGTGCTTTATCAGGTTTGATTTGCCAACTTGTTTTGTGTCTCTGCCTTTGGAAACCCACAGGAGCCTTGAGCCAGACCCAGACGCCTGTCCTGCCCCCCTCTCGTCCCCCTCTCTCCCTCCCTCCTCCAGACCCCTGCCCCCCCCCCACCCCCCTCACCACCACCCAGTCTCCAGGAGACTAAGTGCCTCTTCCTACCTCCCAACTGACTCAGACCCCCCCCGCCTATAGCGTGACACACCCTCCATGTTGGCTCCACCAACCAGGGCAGTTGCTTGTTTTGACACCTCCCTTCCCTGCGACTGGGTGTGCGTGTGGCTCTGGTGTACCTGTGGCTGCTGGTGCCAAGGACAGGAAGATTGTTGCTGCTGTGCGCTGCTCTCCTCACCCTGCAGGGTTTAGCAGGACAGGGTTTGGTGAACGCAAAATGCTGCTTCTCTTTATGTAGCTTAGACCAGGACTAGACTAGACTAGACCAGGACTAGACCAGACCAGGACTAGACTAGACCAGATCAGGACTAGACCGGACCAGGACTAGACCGGACCAAGACAACAACCGGACTAGACCGGACCAGGACTACATCGGACTAGACTGGAACAGGACTAGACCGGACTATTCTAGACCAGGACTAGACCAGAACCTCAGATGTACCAAGATCTCCTCTTCGTGAAGTTCATACTTCTTTTCATTGGTTCATTTTGGGTTGTGAGTCACACAGCAGTGTGTGTGCAGTGCCATAGCTTCTTATCCATGGCCATGGTCTTAACTAGACAATACTAGAACCGACCGGATTAGACCAGACCTGACCTGACATGCATGTTTGTCTCTTAGCTTTAACAGTTTCATGTTTACAGTGTGAGGACCTATTAAATCATGTGAAGAGGTTTTCTGTGTGGGCAGTGAAATCCCAGCTCTCCCACCTTCTCCTCGTTTCAGCCAATCGGCACTTGGATCCTGCTTATTTTGCTCTTTTGATTCGCCGCCATCCCCGCCTGTCATTCTCTTCGTCTCTACCTGGCTCCGCCCACAGCTGCTGTCTATGGGTCCTTGTGATTGGGCGGTATTTGGTCATGCAGTACTGTAATTTTTGATTGAAAGACTGGATCCTGCTCTGGTTTGCTGTGATATCACTCCCCCCCCCCTCCCTCTCTCTCTCTCCCTCTCTCTCTTTCTCTCTCTTTCTCACCGCCCTCTGTCTCTCTCTCCCTCTGCCTCAATCTCTTTTCTCCCTCTCTCTCTCTCTCTCTCTCTTTCTCTCTCTTTCTCACCGCCCTCTGTCTCTACCTCGCTCACCCTCGTACGCCACCCCCCCCTCACCCTTGCCTCATGCTGTGAGGCAGGGCTGTCTCTGTAGGACTGAGGGCTGGACCCAGGTGGCAGCAATCACTACTATACTGACCAGCTGGCCAGTGGGGCTTCAGTTCAGCCCTGTCGCTACTAAGTTTGACCCTCCTCGCCACCTGTAGTTCCTTTCAGAAAAGTTCCAAACAATCTTTTTATTATTATTTTTTTCAGCGGGATGGATGGAGGGAGGGATGTATAGGTGAGGGAGGGGGAGGAACTGGGTGGGGGGAAGCTGGGTGGGGGGGAGTGGGGTATGGGAGTGGGGGGAGACCGTGGGTTTTTATTCAGTCATTCAGATTTGAATCTTCACTTCTGCTGAATGTCTGTTTTGGGCAGTGCATGTTAAAACCCAGTTTTAATTTGTACATCAAAGTTTGATTAAGGGGAAATTTGATATAAAATAAACTGGAATGCACAATGTTTTGCAAACGTGGTTTGGTTTTCTTGTGCACGGTTTACCAAGAGATGATATACAGCTGAATCCAAATCAGTAGAATAGATTAACAGAGCCAAAATAAAATACAGATATTTATTAGAGTATATTTCATTGTAAAATTCATGTGAATGTATTTAATGGTACAAAATGCTCAAAATACAGTAGATAATAAATCCCATGCATAATAGACGGTAGTTTCATACATAAAGTTCACATTCTAAATGTTCCTACTGCAAAAAATACTGAAAGACGTATAAGACCCCCCCCCCCCCCCCATGTTTCTGAATAAAGTGTTAGAGCTGTAAGTGGTCAGGGAGGCAGGTGCATTCAGAACGGTCCGGAGACCACCTGCCCGTGTGCGTTCGCTGTTCCCATGGTGACGACGGGGCTCGTGGGAGGAGCCCTGTCAGTGTTCGCGGGCGGTGGGCGGCTGTGACCGGCCGACGCGGCAGCAGGTTGCCATGACTACCGCCTCCTCGGCCCCCGCGGCAGAGCGGACCAGGCAGGTGTTGCCCCTGGCGATGGGCCCCCGGGAAGCGGAGCTGAGAGAAGCGGCAGCACAGTCGGTCAGAGTCCAGCCAGAGGAACAGGACAGCGCCACCTAGTGGGGAGGAGGGGGAGGTTTAGCGGTTAGAGAATCTGACTGCAGATCAAGAGATGGAGGTTAGAGGTTCAAATCCCCACCACACTCTCAATATATCTGACCCAATACACCATTCTAACCATTCTGTTTCTGTCCAACACACACACTCTTACCATTCTGTCTGTCCAACACACACACACACTCTACCTGCTCATTATCTCTGACAGCTTCCTGCTCCAGCACGTGGCATTCCAGCGAGGGGGCGTGGCAGCAGACTGCATGTGATGTCGCCTGCTCCGTTGTCACGCAACGTTTCTGGTCACCATGGCGAGGGAGAGAGTCAGAAGTGAACTCGGCGACGGAGAGAGAGCTGCAGCCTGAGGAGAGAGGAAACACACACACACACAGGTTTGTTTTTCTATCCTAGTGGGGACCGACCGTTCACTCCTCACACATGGGTGTGAGGGGGGAGGTAGGTAGGGGGGAGGTAGGTTTAGGATCGTACCTGTCAGGTGAGGGTGGGAGGAGTTGGAACACTCTGCGTCCAGCCCGGGTTGGGGGCTGGTGTGGACCCTGCACTGCAGACCCCCCAGCACACAGCAGCGAGCGATGGCATGCACCCCTTTTCCCCCGTTAAGGGCCACGCACTCCCTGAGTCCCTCCTGCTCCTACACACACAGGTAAACAGGCTTTAATTCTCTTCCTCAGGTGGGAAAAAAACTAAGGTTTTTACTGGTTACTCACTGAGATGGTCTCTCCCATGCGACCCCCTTCTGGAGCATAGCTGGTACAGCCCATCATCTCCTCGCCTTGACGACAGCGAGCCACCACGCTCTCGCCGACATTGACCCCTGACCTCTTAGACCACACCGACCGACACAGTAGATCCTCCTCTGGACACACACACACACACGCATCATATTCTTTTCAACTGTAAAAAAGTGACGTGTGTGTGTATGTGTCTGTGTGTAGGGCCGACCGTGTGTCTGACCTGCATTTTGGGCTGTCTCAGAGGAAGACAGCGCCACCACCAGGTTGGGGGTGGTGTGGCGGAGGTGCTCGGGCAGGGAGAAGGGGTTCATGGTGCCGGGCACGGCCTGAACCAACATCTTCTGGAGGATCTCCACAGACGAGGCGTTAGGATGGGAGGACAGAATCACTGCTGCTACGCCTGCACACACATCAGCCACACACACATCAGCAACACGCACACCACAACACACACACAAATACCAGCCACACCACACTCATCTCATGATAGCAGCCTATCTGTTTTTGTAGTATTGTCAACCTGTGTGTACGTGTGTCTGTGTGTCTGTGTGTTTGTGTGTGTGTGTGTGTGTGTCTGTGTGTGTGTGTGTGTGTGTGTGTGTGTGTGTGTGTGTGTGTGTGTGTGTGTGTGTGTGTGTGTGTGTGTGTGTGTGTGTGTGTGTGTGTGTGTGTGTGTGTGTGTGTGTGTGTGTGTGTGTGTGTGTGTGTACCAGCGACATGAGCAGCGGCTGCAGATGTTCCAGAGCGAGAGGTGAAGCAGGTGGCACAGTCACTGCTGGCACTGATGATGTCATCACCGGGAGCGAAGAGGTCGACACAGCGCCCTGCGTTGGTGCCCCCGGCGCCCAGGGCCATGGGCTGGTCCTCAGAGTTCACAGCCCCCACGGTGATCACCTGCATGGGGGTCACACACCAGACTCGAGCTCGGTCACATGGGTGATGAGGGGTTCAAACAGGAACAGGAGTAGAAGGGAAACATGTCGTTTGTGTTTATGTGTGTACATGCGTGTGTGTGTGTGTGTGTGTGTGTGTATGTGTATGTGTGTGCGCTCTACCTCTGGCTCTGAGGCTGGAGAGTACAGGCAGGCGTCGTCCATGTAGTTCCCGGCCGCAGCGATGACCACAGCTCCGTCAGCCACCGTCTGCCTGCACGCCGCGTTTAACGAGCGGCTGAACCCACCAATGAAAGGCAGCAACACCACTACAGACTCCACAGGACGAGCCAATAGGACGGCACGGATGTACTCCAGCCCTGAGAGAAGGCAGGGGAGGAGGCAGGGGTAAGAGCGTCTGCTAACATGCTGAATGCAAATGAGCGGCAAGATAGACAGGTGAGGAGGAGAGAGAGAGAGACAGGTGAGGAGGAGAGACAGGTGAGGAGGAGAGACAGGTGAGGATGGGAGACAGGTGAGGAGGAGAGACAGGTGAGGAGAAGAGATGTGAGGAGGAGAGACAGGTGAGGTGGAGAGACGGGTGAGGAGGAGAGACAGGTGAGGTGGAGAGACAGGTGAGGAGGAGAGACATGTGAGGTGGAGAGACAGGTGAGGAGGAGAGAGAGGTGAGGTGGGTTATACCTGCCAGAGCGCCTGACACCGTGCCTTTGCCCTGGCAGTTGAGGACGCGCACCAGGTTGACGCCAGCGCCTCGTGCCACGCCGGAGTCCCGCCCACTCACCACCCCGGCCGTGTGCGTGCCGTGGCTGTCACACTGGCTAGCCTGGAGACGAGGTCAGCACACTGAGAAGGAGCTCATGTCTAGACTGAGTAACCAGCTGAATGTGTGTGTGTGTGTGTGTGCGTGTGCGTGTGCGTGTCTGTGTGTGTGTGTGTGTGTCACCTGTCGGTGCGCTCTAACACCATCCTCCTCAGGGATGTTGGAGAAATCAGTGATGAAGGTCCGCTCTTCTATCTCCCTATGAGAGCGCTGCACACTGCCATCCATCAGGTACACCTCCGCCATCCCTCCATCATCTGGGAAGAGGGAGAGAGACTGTGTGTGTGTGTGTGTGTGTGTGTGTGTGTGTGTGTGTGTGTGTGTGTGTGTGTGTGTGTGTGTGTGTGTGTGTGTGTGTGTGTGTGTGTGTGTGTGTGTGTGTGTGTGTGTGTGTGTGTGTGTGTGTGTGTGTGTGTGTGTGTGTGTGTGTGTGTGTACTTGCTGTAAGTCTCTCTGGATAAGAGCGTCTGCTAAATGACCCTCTGTGTGTGACTCACTGGTTGGGTGATATCTCCCAGAGTCGTTAGCCACGCTGGAAGGCTGTGTTAACCTCTGCAGGTTCCAGGGGATGTTCTGAGCAAAGATGAACGAGTCCTCTTCGATGTAGTCAACATGGGGTAGCTTCACCGCCTAACACACACACACACACATCCACGCACACACACACCAACACATCCACACACACGCACACACACAGGGCTTAAGATCAGGATCCACAGGGCTGGACCAACATCCTGACCAAGGTGCAGGGATGAGGAGTTACCAGGTGTAAGACATCGCTGCTCATCTTGACCAGGAAGCCATGGAAAGCTCCGGAAAAGGTGTGGAGGATCTCTAGACGATAGCCTCTCTTGGCCGCCTTAGCCTGCAGCCTCCGGACAGTCCTCTGGACGTGGCTGTGGTGGGTTCCCCTCTGGAGAACCACCAGGTACTGGCCGGGGATCCTCCAGGCTGCCTGCAACACTCAACACATCTCTGCCTGAGACAGACCTGTCATCTGGGCCTGGGGATTGTGGGAGGTGGGCGTGCTGGATGCCAGCTGTTACCACACAGTGACTGATATGATTCCAGGAATGATACTGGGGGAATATGCCATCTGTCTCTTTCTTTCTCTCTTTCTTTCTTTCTCTCTCTCTCTCTCTCTCTCTCTCTCTCTCTCTCTCTCTCTCTGTGACCAATCAGCACATCAAGTTAAGTATCATGGTGGATATTATAAAAACAAGTGCAGACAGCCCAGAATAATAACACATTTGTACTTGACAACTTAATTGTTTACCTTGTTGCAACTGAGGAATTCTGCAGATGGCAGGGCACTGGACTCGGGTTCGGCTCCGTCCTGCTGAACGTGCTGGTCCAGGATCAGCGCATCCTCATCAGAATAATCCTGCTCGCGAGCTGTCACCGGGCTACACGCGCACAAACACAGCGCGAGGGCCAACCGATGGAAAATATGTTTCATCTTGACGCAGATTGTTGGAGCTCAATAAGAAGAGGCTCCTGAATTTACAAAATAAATAAAAACCCGGTCAATTCGGATAGTTGATTCGAGGTGGAGGCTCAGCTGACAGATGGAGGCTGCAGAGTCTCTCCCCACCTTTTATATGGAAGCATCAGTCTCCTCTCACCTTGACATGCCTTAAGGACTCACATTACAGCTTAGAGGGGGGTCTCTCTTTTTTACTTTTTTTTTACGTTTCATCCTTTTTTCTGAATCAAAATTATCTAGTTATAACCTACTCCCGCCAATATGTAAAATTGATTTTACTTATCAGCATCTGAAATTTAGTTTATTCATTTTTTCATCTTAACATATACAGATAAATGAACTGTGAAATGTAATGTTCACATTTGTGAGTTATTGTTGAGGATATTTTCCTGAAAATCATTTGAATTAATGTCGTTTCCCGACCTTTTCTTTGGAACGGAATGTTTCTACCCATCAGTTGGTTGACTTAAATCGTAAACATTAAGTCAAGTTAACGAAATATGACCGAACAGCGCCATCTACAGCTTTTACCTCAACATAGCAATCCTCAAGAGAACTCATCCAGATGTACTGGGGTCTTAAACAATGACAGTGTTATACAGACAAGAGTTTATTAGGTAGAACACAATATAAAGGAGCTGATGAAAAATGAGTTGATATGAAATCGGATTGCAAGCACTCATAAAGACTGTTTTGACTCTCTTGGTCAGGTCAGATGCAGTGTGGGACAGCTGCGGGAGGCCTGGAGGACCCTGGCGTCTGCTGTACAAGGATTGGCCGGAAGCAACATTTGGAAGGGGTCACCTGTTTTCTCAGCATGGATGGTAACTAATGGCTCTGCAGCAGGTCTGGAGAGAAGAGGTGGGGAGAAAAGGGGAGATGGGAGAGGAGAGCAAGAGGAGAAGGAGGGGAGGAGGGAAGAGAAGGCAGGAGAAGCATAAACAGCTATGAACTTAGTTCTCTTCTTCCTAACAATCTCTCTCCTTCATCTTGTCCTCCTCATCGGTTCTTATCTGCTCCTAAACTCCCTTCTCTGTCTCAGCCGTTTCCACGGCCCCATCCCATAATAATCAATAATTCAGCAATCCCATCAGTAGCCAGTAGTGTGTGTGTGTGTGTGTGTGTGCGTGCGTGCGTGCGTGCGTGCGTGTGTGTGTGTGTGTGTGTGTTATTTCAGCGCTCCTCTCTCTCTCACACACACACACACAGTTGGCTGGTCGGTGTCTGTATCTCTGCTGTCTGTCTCTGGGTGATTACTCACCATCAGTGTGTGTGTGTGTGTGTGTGTGTGTGTGTGTGTGTGTGTGTGTGCCCACATACGCAGAATCCTGTAACTTCTTCTCTTCTTGGCTCTGATGGATTAGTATTACCTGTGAACACACACACCACATATTTATTAAGAATCATTTCTAGTCGTATGGAACTTAAAATGTATTCTAATCAAACACTTTCTCTCACACACACACTTTCTTTCTCTTTCTCTCACACACACATACACACACTCTTTCTCGCTCTCTCACACACACACCTTCTCTCTCTCTCTCTCTCTCTCTCTCTCTCTCTCTCTCTCTCTCTATCTCTCTCTCGCTCTCTCTCTCACACACACACCTTAGGATAGCACTGGCAGAGGCTCCATGCTGTCCCGAGGGCCACCATGAGGACTCCCAGAGTGCACAGCGTGGCGTAGACATGCGGACGCTCCTGAGTCATGATGAAGAGGCCCACTGCCCCCACACACAGCCCCACCACGATCAGCCCATAGCGGTAAGGCTTCCCCTCAGCCATGGCTGGACAGACACTCCCTGGTCCTGGTTCTGGTTCTGGTCCTGACACGTTAGCATTAAAGAAGATAGCTGATAATCGCTAATTCCTTTGCTCAACGTTGCTATCCGAGCCCTGAGTGTGAGCGTGTGAGCGTGTGAGTGTGTGTGAGTGTGTGTGTGTGTCATATAGACTGGGGCTCGGTGGTCAGGTCTCTCTGAAGGTGAGGGAGGAACAAGTTCCAGGCTGTTGGGTATTACAGCCCACAGGAAAGACAGCAAGTGTGTGTGTCACCTTGTGTGTGTGTGTCCCACAGGTCACCTTGCCAGAGGCTTGACTGACCACTGTAAACCTTTTAAATGGTTTCAAGTAATTCAGCTGTTCTCCCTTTGACTGTTTGTGTCAGTATTTATGTCTGTTTCGACTAGACTTTACATTTAGACTTTTTACCGTATTATATTTCCTATGTTTAAATAATATCAGGTGATTATTTTTGTAACATAAGATGTAAGTGGACTTCAATTACGTGGTATTGTGTTAGGGATGTTCCAGAATGTCCCTTTCAAAGATCCCAGAAAATCACGTCAAGCACATTTGGCATCACATGTTTATTTGTTGACAGTTTGGTACATTCAAAGCATCAGACTTCTTCATGTAGAAATGTAAAACTGTAGCTCCGCCCACTTGTACACAAACACAGTTTCCTGTGACATCACAGCCAAAGCAAACATTTTACAGAACGCTGGCGGAAGAAAGTCCTGCTGGCGGAAGAAAAGTACTGAAACATTAGTTGTTCATTCTCTGTTTATAACAAGGCACTATAGAGCATGTAAACAAGGCAGCCATCATTCCATCAGACAGGGTAACCCGTGGTTACGCGTGGACAGGCAAGCAGAAGAAAAGAGTTTCTAAAACATCATGGTTCTGACTGACATTCCTGGAGGGTTCTCCGCCAGGTTCTCCACAGTCTCAGTCGTGTGGGTTCCATGCTGTTCCACTCTGGAATGGGACAGAGTTCTAGTCTAAGAGTTTCCACGTTGCTGTCTTAAGGCACAGATCTCGTCACAGTTGTGGTAACTTTGTTGGACTAGTTTAGCTTTTAGCGCGAGTCATCATCACCCACGGCATGAAGGCACAGATGGAGAGACACAGAAGCATCCCTGTGTCATGGACTCCGCCCCCTCTGTCAGGGGTGAAAGGTCACTGCTGGAGGGCATGACCCTGGTTCTTCATGACGGTGTCGTAGGAGGGGGGCGGCTCCATGTCCCAGGGAGGGGGGGTGGAGGACATGGGGGACTCTGGAGGGGGTCTCGGTACCTCTGAGTCTTCGGACATTTCCCTGCGGACTCGATCCAACCTCCTTCCAGGAGAGGGGAGGTAAACGAGCGAACGAGGAACAAACAGAAGAAGAATAGAAAAGCATTATTGGAGATTCAGACTTGTATCACCTGGTTTCCAGACTAGTTATACACATCTGCCAACAGGGAGTGAGAGGCCTGGACTGTTTGCAGACTACAGCTCAAACGGAGGTTCGAGATCCGCTGAGAATTACGAGCCAGAGACGTTGGAAGTTTTTTCCTCTGGTTACTGTCAGCTGGAGGAATATACTCCTGTTGTGACGCACTAAGGTGCGAAACACTGAGCAGATTTGTTTAAAATCCTTGACAGTCATGGACATAGCAGGAGAACTCTCTCCAACACACTGTGTGTGTGTGTGTTTGTATGCATGTGGTGTGTTTGTGTGATTGAGTGTGCGTGTTTACCTCTGTATGGCCAGAGCCTGTTGTTGACTGAAGCGTGTGCCCGTGCGAGGGTGCAACAGGAAATGACCGGGGACGGCCACCACTTTCTTCATGGAAATACACAGTCCGAGCATCACCAAGGCCAACCCTCCGAAACCCAGAAAAATCCCAAGCGAATGAACCGGCTCTAAATAGATACAGAAGTGTGTCACCACCCCCACGACAAACAACACCAAGCCCAGGGTCAGCAGAGTGCCCTGGGCAGAGGGCATCCTGCCCCAGCCCTCCTTCCACAGGACTCGGATCTCAGCAACGGTTCATTTGGGAACACGAGCCGGTCTCTGCTATCTTGAACGTTTGCCTGAAAGAGAGAGAGAAAGAGAGAGACAGAGAGAGAAAGAGAGATAAAGAGGGAGAGAAAAAGAGGAAGAAAGAGTGATACGTGATTTTTGTGGTTACAAACGCAGCTCTTTCCTGCCAGTGGAACTGTTGCGTGTGTGTGTTTTGAGCGTGTCTGCATGCATTGGTGCAAATCCTTACCCTGACTGTAGACAGTTCAGGTTCCAACAAACCAGACTGGAAGGCGAGGAAGAATATTCTCTCATCCAATTCGAATGTTTTAACTCGGATTTTTACAACCTTTCCAAACCTGTTCCATTATTTGTTCCATTATTTACAAACCAAGTCCCATTATTTGAGCCGAAAGAAAAAGATGGTTTCTCAATGCATGCAGTTGGGGGTTGACCGCGCCCGTTGCCTAGAATGGACAACATCAAACTGACTGCTTTTCATTCGTTTGCCTTTCCTTTAGTTCCCTGCTGAAGTTAACTTGTCCAAAATCGATGCATAACAGCGACCGGAAAAACGGTATGTATGTATTAGTAGGCTGGGCACGCGCCAGGGCTGTGCAGCTCACTGCGGAGTGCACGCGCTCAGAGGAAGTCAGTTTAGGAAACGCTGATGACGAATAGTGTGTCCAGATGTTAGTCTAATTATACTTTAAATTACTGCCTTTTACCATGTACAATCGATAAAGCTCAACAGTATTTTCAACCGTACGATCCTTCTGTAACAAATATGTTAAACTTTTCTGAATTTCCTGGTTTTGCTGATTCAGGGTCAGTTTAGTTTTTCATATGTGTATGTGACATATTCGACTGGAAACGGTGAAACCTGATCCTAGATCTGCCTTTAAGTGCATCTCCTTATCACAGGAATGTCACATTCCAACCAATCATTGATGCGATTTGCTGCCTGCCCCTAAACATACATAAATTTTTTTTGTTGGTCTTTTATTATTATCTTGAGATGGACCATACCAAAGAAGTACATACATAAGAAGTTCATTATTTGGGATAATAATAACTCATATGTTATCTTGACAATACTATCAGGGTTAACCTAAAGGTCAATAGTTTGTCTGCAGAGCAACAGGATATCAGAAGATGTTGAGTTGGTAAAGAGTGATGGCTTTGTGGATCACTATATAAATGTTTGGATGTTTAGTTGTCTGCTGCAAGAGAAGTTTTATCTTTACTTGCATATGTTTGTACATAAAATGATTGATAGTGAACTGTTCTGGTTTCTGTTGGCTGTTTTACTATTTCCTCGAAGCGGCCAAGAGGACTAATAAAATCCATTAAGATTGATGTTTCTTTCTTGGAGTTTTGACATGCGTGGAATGTTTTATCGTGGATGTAATTTGAAAGCTGAAACCTGTATTATATTCCATGTGGCTGGAGGATCAAAACTCCCCTTTGTCAATTAATTTAAACTTGATGATTGACTTGAAAGTAGAGGCCAAGATGTGACTTGCTGGAATAATATTAGGTTGTTGGTTTGAGGTGCTGTAATGAAAGGGGTGGGGAGGAAGACCCAAGTCCTCTTTAAGAGCACAATTATACCAAAAACATGACATCATCATCTCTCCTTTATTTAAATTTAAAACATGGTGAAATCAGAGGTGAGTGTGAACCATGCATAGCCTATCAGAGGTGGGGTTAGAGGTGGAAGAAAGCTCCCCAATAAGAACTCACACAGACACACACACAAATCAGCAAACAGATTGAGTAGGTATGCGTGTGTGTATGTGTGTGCGTGGGTGTGAAAGATAATCGAGATAATCTAAAAGGTCAACTCAGACCAATTAGAAGGTTGGTTTCAGTTCAAGTACCCTTAAACCCCCCTGGTATCAAGGTGTAGCAGCATCCCTTAAACAGTCTCATAGATGGAGAGGAACTGTTGGGGGGGGGGGGGGGGGGGGGGGGGCTGTCACACCTCGAAACTGATCTCTCGCGAGCGTCCGAACAACGGTTCGGTTGCTAGGTGAGAGTCTGAGTAGGCTCGTCGCAGGTGAGTGGAGCTGCAGGTGGTCTTGATGGCCACCTCGTAGGGAGGGGGAGGCCCCAGCCAAGGAGGGGGGTGAGGGGCTGGACTGAAACACCCAGGGTCCATGGGGGGGCGGTCAAATTCCCCGTAGTACGGCCCATGTCTCTGACACTCCAGGGCCCTAAACACACACACACAGTTAACAGGTAATGCCAGAATCGCTCATGCCTGCCTCTGTTGGAAAGAAATATGATAGTTATGGATGAAAACCACACTGAGGGGAAATATGAATGTCTCTGGGAGTAGATGGACATCAGGCTGGACTGTCTGAAAGGGAATGCAGCTGTGGTCAGTGGACGCTAGGTGGCAGTATAGCAGCTGTCTCCTTTAAACAGACCGTTTATTGCTTTATATTTGCATCATATTAATATTCTGCCTGTGTTTTTGTATTATTTGTTATTGTACATTTACCCCAATTTCACAAAACAACTGACACACAAGATGGATAAGAAAATATTGTTATTTCACATATTTATCTTTTAAATCTGGGCTTTTGTTTTCAATTAATGTATACTGTTGCATCATTATTTTTTTAATATTCAAGCTTTTAATGCCACAGTGACCAACCTTTGTACGTATGCAGACTGGGACTCTGGTAGACGGTGTCCCGGAGACGTGAAGAGAGCAAAGTCACTCTGGAAGTGTGGAAACTCTCCTCCGTACTCTCCGGTGTAGTTCACGGTGCTTTTCCGGTTCATAGCCCAGAATAAGCCCAGAATGAGCATGAGCGCGCCCAGAACCACGCAGCAGAGGGAGAAGGCCTGCATGCGGCTCTGGGACGAGGTCAGGAAGGCCGTGGAACCCCCGGTGACGATGAGGAACACACCGATGAGGATGGTTCCATGGTGGAGAGAAGGCATCGCGCTAAAGGCTCGAGAACTGTTGGGTTTTTCTACAAGTCCTGGTGATGTGAGCGCGCGACCCCGGTTACTTCCATTGGCGTGAGAGCGCGAGACTGTAAGAGGTGCAGGAATACCGAGGTCAGACTTTAACTGTTGCTTTTTCTAATCACATTGTCCTCACTCAAAGTTGAACAACATAAAGATAAGGGATGCAAACTTGAATTTCACACTTTAATCTCTCCATGACAGAACGATAAGAACAAAAATAAATCTGGTCCAAAATGTGCATATGAAGTCACTTAGACGAAAAATGTAAGATGTTCAAGTGAAAAGCAAATAGATTATTTCCAGTTGTTCACCAGATATCTTTCAGCGCATGTTTCTGTTGTGTATTTGTCAACAAGGAACGAAAGATGAACGAGAGAACTGCCCAACCCATTAAGGAATCATCTTTGGTGCCCCACCCTCTGACAAAACAGTCGATTTCTCCAGTACAGACCTCTCTCTCTCTCTCTCTCTCTCTTTCTCTATCTCTCTTTCTCCCTCTCTCTCTATCTCTCTCTGTCTCTGTCTCTATATCCCTCTCTATTTCTCTCTTTTTCTATCTCTCCCTCTCTCTCCCGCTCTTTAGCTCTCTCTCTCTCTTTCTCTCTCTCTTTCTCTCTATTGCTCCCTCTCTCTTTCTGTTCCCCCCCTTGTTTGTGTTTAATTATTGATATTTTACAGTGCGGGATAAAAACGTTTTTTGTTAATTACCAGAAGAGTTCATCGCAGATATAGCGTTCCTGATTTGACTTTTATTATAATTAAGACACATTTATATGAGCCAAATGTTTCCAATCACAAATTATATAATGATATATTATTTTTTACAATTATTTTACAATTGCAGCTCAACTGTATTTTCACCTTACCTACAAGACATTAAGACAACGTTCCAATACATTTTATTTATTTTTTTATGATTTATGATTTTATGATACTTACCTACAGTTATTGTTTGACACTATCGTTTAACTAGGTTAAAATGTATAAACCTGGATGTTAATTTAAACCATATGATGTCCTAATGACCAGTACTTAACTTCATTCTAATGCACACATGAGAGGTTGAATGGTGTGACGGTAACGCTGCTCTCTGATTGGACGCCGCTCTGAAACGCAACAACTGGAGGATCTCCATTTCCTGGTTATCGACCAATCAGCGGAAGCTATGGGCGGGTCTAGCTCCACCTAGTGATGCTTACCTATCCGTGTAAAGCAGAGAAATGTCATGTTTAGGAGCTGCAGCTCAATTCTGTTTTATTTGCACACCTGAGTGTGTGTGATCGCAAGGATTATACCAGTGCAGTTCGATTAGATGACATCTAGAATCTTAGGAGTTTTAAAACCGATCTGATCCGTGAAAAGCGTGCTTACAGGACAACCATGGACCCTTTACTGTATCTGGGTGGCTTGGTGGTGATGTTTCTACTTTGGGTCAGAGTTAAAGGGTTAGATTATGTGATCATTCATCAGAGATGGATCTTTGTGTGCTTATTCCTTCTACCTTTGTCCGTCATATTTGACATGTATTATTATTTGCGCGCGTGGCTCATATTCAAGATGTGTTCCGCACCAAAACAGCACGATCAGCGCGTGCGGGACATTCAGAGACAGGTGAGACTCGTCCTATAGTCTAAAGATCACCCTCGTGCCCTTTTGGATCTGATCTGTTCCACGTGTAGATGCGAGCGACAGAAGTGTGCACGCGCTGTGTGTGTGTGAGTGAGAGGCCACAGCCAGGAGTGGCGGAGGGCGGTCTAATCCGTCTCTTCCAAAAAGGGATTTAGAAAAGAACGAGGGATTTGGATGAGGAAACGACTCACCAAACACGGGGTTCAATGCACAGGTCTGGGGGGGTGGGGGTCTGGGGGTCTGGGGGGGGGTGACGGTCACACACTGTCACCGAGGTCAGGCTTAACCAGGGGAACGTCCGAAGAGGGGTTTGTACATACTGTTCTTTTATGCACCAAGCCAGGTCAAAATGCAAGGATTTATTATTTAGTAGCTTTAAGAGGAAGGAAAATACTTAGTGCATACCAAGTGTAAATCCACAGGCGACGACGTGTTCGAATTATCCATATTCTGGCCTCACCAACCAGCTGTATATCTCCAGCTCTGAAAAATAGAATATCAACAGATTTTCTTTTGCAGTAGGACATTCCATATGTCATAACCCTACTGCCATTCCATTGTTTACTTTACTTGTTTACTTTACTGATTACTACCGTCTTCCATTGATTCAGGCCTGAATTCTGATTGGTCCTTGTGTGTTCTGATTGGTCCTTGTGTGTGTTCTGATTGGTCCTTGTGTGTTCTGATATGTCCTTGTGTGTGTTCTGATTGGTCCTTGTGTGTTCTGATATGTCCTTGTGTGTGTTCTGATTGGTCCTTGTGTGTTCCAGGTGCGAGAGTGGAAGAAGGAGGGGGCGAAGTCTCACATGTGTACCGGGCGCCCCGGTTGGCTCACGGTGTCTCTCAGAGTGGGCAAGTACAAGAAGACCCACAAGAACATCATGATCAACATGATGGACATTCTGGAGGTGGACACACAACGCCAGGTAGGAGAACCGGTCTGAACCAGTCTGAACCAGCAGCCATCTTTGTTCTCCGCAGCCCAGAGGCGTGCAGGGACTCTAAATTCGTTTTTTTTAATCATGGACTTCTTAACTCACAGGTGGTGCGCGTGGAACCTCTGGCCAACATGGGTCAGGTGACCGCTCTCTTGACTTCCATTGGCTGGACACTGCCTGTGCTGCCAGAGCTTGATGACCTCACAGTGGGTATGTTCCGCATATCATTAACCTAAACCCGCCCTAATGTGGGTTAGATTCCCCTTCTCTGACACTCTTGGTTCAGTCCTGCTGAGGAGAGTTAGAGATTTATATTCAGTCATTTATCAGACGCTCTTATCCAGAGTGACTTACATCAAGTACAGGGATCATTCCCCCCTGAGGCAAGTAGGGTGAAGTGCCTTGCCCAAAGGACACAACGTCATGTTGGCACAGCCAGGTTTCGAAACGGGTACTTTCTGATTGATTAGCCCTACTCCCTAACCGCTCAGCATCCTGACTCCCTGATGATGACCCCAGAGATGGTGTAGTGTTGGTGTGTTGTCAGGCTATGGGACTGATGGACCCATCAATCTGTGGAGGAATATCCTGTTTGGAGTGTCACTATCGGCTCTTATTGAGTTAGAGGATGGATGTTTCAGTTCAGTGGATGAATCTGGGAGGAAATAGCCTGAGAGCTGCAAGCCCTCCTGGATCAGGTTTCATAATGGGACTCCAATATGATCAGCAGCATAATGTTTACCATCAGTCCACTGTGCTGGACATTCATCTGACACACACACACACACACACACACACACACACACACACACACACACACACACACACACACACACACACACACACAGGACTCAGAAACAGCTCTGTTTGCTTTTGCAGACGCGCTCCTCTCTCACTCGGTATTGAAGATCTCCAGTCTTTCTTAAAGCACTGTAACACACATATATACAGTTTGCTGACAAGTCTCTGTCTCGCTATCTCTGTCTCCTCCTCTTTCTCTCCCGCCTCCAGGTGGGTTGGTGATGGGTACAGGTATAGAGTCTTCCTCTCATATCTATGGATTGTTCCAGCACATCTGTGTGGCCTTTGAACTTGTCCTGGCTGATGGTAGCTTGGTGCGCTGCACTGAGGTAACTTAATATACTGCAAGTTTCCATTATCATAAGCAGAACCTCTATTCTATTTACCTAAGTAGAAAATGTGTCTGTTCCGTGGTTTGGTTCCGTCATTATCTTCCCTATGGGTTTGTTCTCCAGGAGGAGAACTCAGATCTGTTCCACGCTGTTCCGTGGTCCTGCGGGACTCTGGGATTCCTGGTTGCCGCGGAGATAAAGATTGTTCCGGCGCGAGCCTGGGTGAAGCTGCAGTACGAACCTGTTCACGGCCTGGAGAACATTTGCAAGCGGTTCTCCGAAGCCTCGCAGAACAAGGAGAACACGTTTGTAGAAGGACTGCAGTACTCGCGAGACACTGCGGTCATCATGACCGGAACCATGACAGACCACGCGGAGGCAGACAAGGTGAAGAGCTGTGTGTGTGTGTGTGTGTGTGTGTGTGTGTGTGTGTGTGTGTGTGTGTGTGTGTGTGTGTGTGTGTGTGTGTGTGTGTGTGTGTGTGTGTGTGTGTGTGTGTGTGTGTGTGTGTGTGTGTGTGTGTGTGTGTGTGTGTGTGTGTGTGTGTGTGTGTGTGTGTGTGTGTGTGTGTGTGTGTGTGTGTGTGTTAAGGTGATAACACCTTAACATGAACACGCCTTTAAACTGTGTTCATGTGTAACTTGGCTGTGTCTCTAGATCAACAGGATCGGTCTGCACTTCAAGCCCTGGTTCTTCAAGCATGTGCAGGGTTTCCTGTCTGAGGGGCGCACCGCTGTGGAGTTCATCCCTCTACGACATTATTACCACCGACACACACGCAGTATCTTCTGGGAAATCCAGGTACACACACACACACACACACTCCTCGCCAGACCATTCCCTTCTGAATGCATTACTCAACACCACATGCACAGTAGGCCAGTCTTCTCACTTCCTGTGACGGTAGGCCAGTCTTCCCACTTCCTGTGCATTAGAGAGCTGATGACCCTTTTATCCTGTACAGCTCAGCTTGTCATCAGTCCCTCTTTCACTTCACAAACAACATTAGCGTCCCTAATGCACACACACACACACACACCGATACCCACACACTTACACACACACACACACACACACACACACACACACACACACACACACACACACACACACACACACACACACACTACCATTAGCCATTAGTGAGTCATGTGTGGTTTGGGGATTATTGTGTTTCCATAACCTGAAATGGCATTGTGAATTATATAGTGAATGGTATTGACAAACTCTGAATGTCTGGAGGAGAGGGTGGGGGTGGGGGGGGGGGAGGCCCAAGACAGCCTTCTAGTCTGATGTGTTTGTGTCTGTGTGTGTGTGTTGTCTTTTCAGGATATCATCCCGTTTGGTAACAACCCTGTGTTCCGATGGCTGTTTGGATGGATGGTTCCTCCTAAGATCTCCCTGCTGAAGCTGACCCAGGGAGAGACCATCCGCCGTCTGTACGAACAGAACCACGTGGTCCAGGACATGCTGGTCCCCATGAAACACATGGAGGCCGCCATCACACGCTTCCACCAGGACATCAACGTAAGACACCCTGAGACACATGACACACAAACCTGGACTTCCCTTGACTGAACTTGGTTCGTCCCGTCTCAGGTGTACCCTCTGTGGCTGTGTCCGTTTGTCCTCCCCCCCGGCCGGGGAATGGTACATCCCAAAGGTCAGGAGGAGGAGCTGTATGTGGACATCGGAGCGTACGGAGAGCCCAAGGTCAAACACTTCCAGGCCAGAGCGTCCACCAGACAGCTGGAGCAGTTTGTTAGAGAAGTACACGGGTGAGGCTCGCTGAGGACACACATCCACACACACAGATAATAGACACTCACACATGCACATACACACATAATAGACACACACACACACCATCTATATGATGTCTGTTTCCTCCTCTCAGTTTTCAGATGCTGTACGCGGACGTATACATGGACCGCCAGGAATTCTGGGAGATGTTTGACGGCTCGCTGTATCACCGGCTGAGGGAGGAGCTAGGCTGTAAGGAGGCGTTCCCCGAAGTCTACGACAAGATCTGCAAGTCGGCACGACACTGACCCCCACATTTACCCCTCCCCTCCCCCAGCCCACCTCTAAATCTGACTTGAATCCTTCACTTCACCTGCAGGCCGTGTTTTATTTTACAGCTGATGTGTGTACCCATGGTTACCACATAACCAATATGTAAAACAGCAATAATACCAGAAGGCTCAGCAGTTAACGTTCTTCTCTGCCAACGTGTTCTAGCTCAAATGCATTTTGTAAAATGTCCATAAACCAGAGTATTTTTGATAGGAGTTCCTCTGGCTGACTGACGCTCAGCAGAGACAAACAGCTTCTCAACACAGACTCCCTCTCCCTTTTCAAACACCAGCGTTCTTGGTTCAGCAGTACCTGAAGTTGTTTATTTCTTTTCCTTGATTCTATCCTTCAAGTGACGAGTTTACAGTTTCTTGATGACTGTTGACAATAAGATCGCAGTGGATTATGTGATCTTGTCATTCTTTACATCCTCTACTTTGTTTGAAAGATTCTGTTCTGTGGACAACTGAACATCACTTAAATGATTCAGATTCAGATTACTTAATCTGAATCTGAATCCAATATTTAAAGTGATTGTGTGCTCTTACACTGTCTAAACCTCCAAATCTCCAAAGTGCCATGTGTTTTGATGTGTGTCACCCCACTTTGAAGCCTTTACCTAAGAAAAGCGAAGCCCCATTGACTAGAAGGAGGCGTGGAAGAGTATATTTTCATGAATAGTTAAGAAATACGGATTCTTGTCTGGGTAAAGTCCTGCACTAAAGGCCTTCCCCCCTGTTAAATACTTTCTGTGCTCATGTGCTTTGTTAGTGTGTTTATGAATAAAGCTGAATCTTAAACATTAAATGTTATGTTTTTTTTTTTTATCTTTGTGAGAAACTAAACTTTGAAACTGGCAGTGGTTGACAGTTTGTGTATCTCTTTCTGTGGGTGTGGTCAGGCGGATGACATCAGAGCTATCCTTCACGATGGACCAATAGGCATCAAGGAACTCCTCCTCTCCACCGGAATGTTTGTTGCTCGTAGCCTCTCCCTGAAACAGACACACAAGCACACACACACATGGCGTTGTGTTTTTGGTTTTGGGCAAGGTACTTCACCCCTACTTGCCTCAGAGGGGAACGTCCCTGCACTTGCTGTAAGTTGGATAAGAGCGTCTGCTAAGTGTACGCTTGTCTCTCACTGAGCGTGCTTGTCTCTCCTGAGATTTGCGAGATATCTCTGCGTTCGGGAGCTGAACGAGGACGTGTGTCCGTTGGCAGACTTGCTCTGATCGTTCTCTGCGATGTTATACCGTCCAGGGCCAACTGAGTTCTGGGGGGAAGGAAGGTTAGGAGAGGACCTGTTACACTCCTGCGCATCACCAGTGATGATTCTGCCCTATCGTACCTCGGTCCAGGGGACTTCCTGTTTAATGATCTGAAGGGAGATGGAGCGGAGAATCGAACTTACGTAGTTTCCATTCTGCAGCCTTTCTAACACCTTGTTGATTCGAGGGGCGGAAGGGAAGACGGGGGCGGAGCTACGGCGGGGCAGAGAGGTCTCGTACTCACAAGGCCCAGGAAATGTCTGAAAGATCGAGGAGAGAGATGGATGTCAGCCTGAGTCTGAAGAGCCTTCAGGAGGTGGGTGCTGGTGACAGGAGGCCGGGTGGGGGGTTGGGGGGGGGGGGGGGTAACTCACGGCAGGGCGAGGACACTGAGCCAGGGTGCTGTAGTAGATCCTGTTGTGAGGCAGGGCTGGGTACTGGGCCAACACACCAAACACTCCCTGTTTCTTCTTCTCTCTTCGAAACAATCGTTCAGTAAAACTAAAACTCTCTGGGCAGTATTTCCCTGGAGTGATGCTCGCACACTTCTACAAGGGGGTTAGGGTTAGGGTCAGTACACACACAGACACAGAAGTGGGAGACGTGTCTGTGTGTGTGTGTGTTTGTGTGTGTATTTGTGTGTGTACTTGTGTGTGTGTGTGTGTTTGTGTGTGTACTTGTGTTAGTGTGTGTACTTGTGTTAGTGTGTGTTTGTGTGTGTGTGTGTGTGTGTGTGTGTTTTACCGGGGCAGCAAAATATCCAGACATGATGGGTTTGTCTCTTCGTCCGGTGAACAGGTCGTAAGGTCCTCTCTCTCCAGTCTTCCTGTTTAGGAGGATGTCTGTGCTGCTCTTCAGTGTGTAGGTGCACGGGCAAGGCGCACAGGTCTGCACACACAGACAGGATCAGTTCCCACCCTCTCCAGCACACACACACACAGCTAACAGCCCAATAACCCAGCGCCTACCTGAGGGTCCCCAGGGAAGCGCTTCAGCCTGGAGCTGAGCTCCATGTCCACACACCCAGACCGCGCTCTCTTCTCCTCCAAAGCTGCGTACGGCACGCCCCCTTTGCCGTACGAACCCGGGCCTGGCGTCCAGCTCTGTACCCATACAGACACACACACACACATTCTGGATTGCTCCAGGGCGTCTTCGAGAGCGCATCAGCGGTTCTCCAGAGCGAGCCAGTGGACAGTGTGGTGTGTGCTGCCCTCTAGTGGTGTGAGGCAGTACCTGCGGCTCTCTGAACCTCTCCTCCCGGCTCTCACACACTCCTCTCACGCTGCCTGGTCTTTTCTCCAGCTCAGCTATGAAGTCGGGGATTCTGTAGCTACCTGGACCCACTTTGGTTTTCTGAAACAAATACAGGAAGTGATGAAAAGACTAACATTCGCTTTCTGCAAGAAAGAGGGTGTTCTCCTACTAACCAGGAAGTTCTTGTTCTCCCAGGTCTCTCTGTGGAGGATGTGAGGGATCTTTGACAGCCTGGCGGTCTCCTGGGCCCTCTGCCACCCAGGGCCTTTGGCCCTCTCAGCCATCGCCCACGCACTGAAGTCTCCTCTGTCCACGTTGTACCGTCCTGGACCAAGATTCCTCTCCTGCAGTTAATCAGACTCATCATCAGACCTCTATACTGTAGAGATCTCATCAGACCTTATTCTCACACCCTTAAGAAAACGTTAAGTTTGTTTAAAAGTTGTTAGGTTTGAACATAAGTGTAACACACACACACACACATCCTACATCATCTTGTTAGGATGAAGGGTTAATAACTGAATCATTAGAGTGTATCAATACCAGTTCGCTGGTTCTCCTTTTGCAGTACGGTATCTGTGTGTATGTTCCCACTCTCTTATTGGCAGGGTGCACAGCAGATACATCAAACCTGACAATGACACAGACAGTCAACAATCACCAGCAGTTTAGTGTAAGTACATTTATATATAAGAGATTTGAAGTTCCTATGTAAAATCATAATAAAGCATCTTCAATGAGAACTGGAACGACTAGATTGAGATGTGCCAGTTTATTGGTAGTTTATTGTTTACAGTTTATTGTTTACAGTTTATTGTTTACAGTTTATTTACAGTTTATTGGCAGTTTTATCTGCCAGTTTATTCTCACCTTGCTGACTGAATTCCAAATGGAGCTCCTTTAAACTTTTTTTCCGACATCTTTCCGATGCCTCTTCTCTGGGAAAAGACATTTGATCCTTAGCGTTAACCAGCACAGATGTAGCTATGGTAACAGTGACGTCTAATACCATCACTTATTAATGATGCACGTCTTTATAGCAACGATGCTCGATCTGACTGCTTAGGGGGCATGGATGTCAGAATGATTTATGAGAAACTTCAACCAAAAGGTCTTAAAGGTCTTCCAAATGAAATTGGAAAAAAATAAGGGAAAAAATAAACATTTGTTTGAATTTTATTTAAGTAAATAACCTATTCAAACAAACACAAATGTGTGGGGAAAAAAATCCATAGAGATGAAATAAAAGCAAAGCGTCGCTTTGAGCGTGCCCCGCCCCCTTCACGTCCCAATACGGACAGAATCTTCAATGTAATCTCTGCTTTTGACAGACACATCCTAACAGCCAATCAGGGCCCGATTTTAACTCCTTTCAGCCAATCAGAGATAAGAGAGCTGTGAAGGCGTTGCCCTTACTTCCAAGGCGGTCGCTCGTACTTTCTAGACTTTCTTATCCGGACTCGGAACAATGTGTACATTAGTCATCTTTAAGCTATCAAGGAAGTGAACTGGAGCAGGTGATGTACATTTCGATTTTCTTTGTCAGTCTTCAGAATTCAGATTTTTTTTGTAACTGACTAACAACAAGAGACAGAGATACTTTAAATACTTCAGGTATCTGGTCTAGCTACTGTAACTACATAGTTCCCTGTTGAACCGGATCAACGATCCCTAGCAACTGGAGAAGTTAGGAGGTGACATTGAAACATTGCTAGACATAGGTATAGTGAAACTAAAACCAAACCTTTAAACGTAAAGTCTGAAACTCAGTTTCGTTGTTGCTCAGTAGCAGAAACTCGTATTGTGTGTATGTGTGTGAGAGGTTAACAGCCACTGTACTGTTCACTAAGAGTGGGCCTGTTATCTGCTGCCCACCACCCAACTGAACACACACATTAATCTGGCATCCTTGTCTCATTTAAACATTTTACAAACGGGCTTTGAAGCTGATAAAATTAGCAATCTTGCATGGTTGTCTTTACCTTTCGATTTCAGTGCTGTTAAATAAGCCATCTGTGTTAGACTTAGTGACTTTGTTTGGGTGTGGGTGGGATAAAATGTGGATTGGCCTCTTTTCCTTTTGACAACACGTGGTGTTAATCAACTGATGACAGAAGACAAGTTTGTGTGCGCTTAAACAAACAACCACATGTTTGTTTACTCAGGAACTTTGAGAGAGAGAGAGAGAGAGAGAGAGAGAGAGAGAGAGAGAGAGAGAGAGAGAGAGAGAGAGAGAGAGAAAGCGAGTGTGTTGAAGGACTGGACAGTCAGCAGAGAACATGCCCACAGACCGGGAGCCCAGCGCCACAGCCAAGCTGCTGCAACTTCTCCTCCTCTCTACGTACTGGGGAATGCAGATTTGGGTCACCTTCATCTCAAGTTAGTATTTAAACTGACCTCCTTCATCCTGGTCTTCTTGGTTGAGCTAAAGTGATCACAGCACACGTGGGTCTTGGCTTTGTGCTTTGTGTCATTGCGCAGGTTTTGTGATGAACAACCACCTCAACAGACACACGTTCGGCTTCATCCAGTCTCGTCTGGTCCCCTTCTACCTCCACCTTGGCTCTGCCTGCGCCTTCTTCAACCTGACCATCTACGCTGTGTACCATCCCAGTGACATGCTGGATGACAGGGAAGCCTTTCAGGTGCGTGTGTGTGTGTGTGTCTGTGTGTGTGTGTCTGTGTGTGTGTCTGTGTGTGTGTCCGTGTGTGTCTGTGTCTGTGTGTCTTAACCGTTCAGGAATTTTCATTTAATGTGTGTGTCTGTCTGTCTGTCTGTGTGTGTGTGTGTGTGTGTGTGTGTGTGTGTGTGTGCACACAATGCGTCTGCTTGAATGTATTTGAGGTGTGCATGGGTGAAGTCACTGGCTAGGTGTGCTTAGAGCGGAGGGAAAAATCTAGAACCTTCAGGACTGTGGCTCTCGAGGACCAGGATTGGCCACCCCTGGGCTAGGACTTCAGTTCATCTGTGTGTGTGTGTGTGTGTCTCTACAGATCTTCGTCTTCTTCGTGTGTGTGACAGTAGCTGCTGTGAACGCCCAGTGGTTCGGTCAGATGACGTCAGAGATCATGGCCGACATGCATCTCATCGAGCAGGCGTGCGGCTTGGGCCAGGACATCGGGCTTTCGTCCAATCGGGAGGCGTACGCCAAGCTGTGCGAGACGGACTCCAAGTACAACCATCTCAGCGGTCGCCTGTGGTTGTACAGACTGCTGTCCTCCCTGTGTAACCTGTGCTGCATAACCTGCAACGCTTACAGCCTTTTCTACATGGCTGAGAATCTGGTTACTCTATAACATGCACACACCCAAGAACCCCCCCCACCCCCCCACCCCCACCCCCACCCCCACCCACCCTCTCCCCCTCTGTGGTCAGAAACTACCCCGGCAGGCCAGCGGTTCACACAAGGCCCGTGGTTTCACTCAAAGCTGTGTTCCTCAAGTTCGAAGGTTGTTGATGCTTTGCTCATATGATGCAACTACTTCACCTCCACCAGGTTTTAGAAATACCCATCTTCTGTTGCTTAGCGACAGCCTTGGTGCTTTATTTAAAGGGAATCCAAATTTCTGTTGAGTTTGTGTAGACACTGTGCGGTAGTCCCTCCCCCCGTTCAGTATATTGAGTTGTGGTTGAGAACAACACGACTGTAATTAGCTGTAGTTCCTGGCATGCCTCCCCTCTCACCTGGACACCTGGTGCCTTGTACTCACCTGTGCTGCACGTACACTCAATTCAGATGTGGGTCACTGTGCGTGACGGTTGTTAAGTGAGTGTGTGTGAAAGTGTGCAAGGCGCTGGTGGAGTAGGCAGAGGTGATCGATGATGTTCTGGAGTTTATGGTCACAAGCGTCTTGTTTCCTTGGCTTGTTGAGTCAGTTTAAACAGGGTTTAAAGACATAAGGGTTTTTCTTTTCCTGTGTTTCCTGTCTGGCAGGTTTACAGTGCCTCGTTTGGGACCAGGTAGAGGGTCTGAGTTGGGAGTTGTCGTGTCATTCAGAAGATTCTGTCACCGTGGAAACACACAGGTTTTTTCGTCCTAATATGCAGTTTCTGGAGCTCCCGATCAGGGGATGTGCACATGCCCCCACCCCCCCCCACACGGCCCATCCCCTCCCCTCTTTAATTATCCTCTTTGTGTTCATTAGGAAGAATGTCTCCCGCCAATAGAAAATGGTTGCAGACCTGGTGACCTTGTTGTGACCCTTTCGCAGCTTGTGTTTAAGGGTTGCTAAGCTGGGCTGACAACAGTGGACGCTTCCGTTTATGAGTGTGTGTGTGCTTGTGTGAATGTGTGTGTGTACGTGCAAACATAACAATGCAATAACGACACTCGAATAGTACTCTGATCACTTGGTGATTTCTAATACTATTCATGTCGCAGTTATTTATTGATCTCTTTCGAAGAGATTTGCTTTTGATTTTTTCATCCTATGCAGCCTGTTTTGGTTTCGTCACAGAGATTGACATTCTTGAAAAATGCCACAGATCAATGCAATGTAATGGTGCCTTGGTTTTGATCCTGTAAAATCACAATGTGCCAGTAATCTGTCATATATGCTAATGATGTTTCATATCAATGAGTGAAATTAATGACTAGCTCTTTGATAGTTTTATATGTGCCTTTCAAATAACAATTAACTTACAGTTAATGGTATTTGTGTTACGTATTTTTTTGTCTTGTAATTGTACACCATGTGCTTATTAAAGGCATACTGTTTTAAACAAGTGATGAATTCAGTAGATGGTCAATCAGATGTCTTTCAGTGTAAGGATACTGTGTTGGATGTTAGCTAATGAACTGTTTGTGGGAGTGGGGTTGTAATGATCTTGTTTTGTTTTTTTGTATTTTGTATCACATAAATGATTAAATGGATCAAGTGTCAAGATGTTTTTGACTGAAATTCCAACCAGGGAAATATTTTACCCAGTCCCACAACCTAAATATAATAATAATAATACCTCATTTAGCAGACAGTAGATCTACACCAGTAGTAACCAGCAGAGGGCGCATGTGAATCCAACAAGTTTCAGGAAACCAGCAGACTCAGAGGGGAAAGGAAGTACTAATACTGTGTTGCTGTACTTAAGTATATTTTTCTGTTATCAGTCCTTTACTTCAGACACGCCAACCCCTTATGTATTGTTCATCCAAAAACGTCATATTAACTTTTTTAAATTGTTTCCACCAAAAACGATACAGATGTATATAAACCTTGAATATAGATCGGTTAAATAAATCAGTAGTTAATCTGAGCAAGACTTTTATACTTTAATATTTTTTGTCAAAAAACATGATATTTGAACCCATGTCTTTTCACAAAAGCCTCCACTTGTATGTTCCACATGTTTAACCAGTGCACCACCACCACCAAAAACTCATTTCATAAAAGATCCAGTAACTCTGTTACTATGTAACGTTTCTTTAACGCTAATAAGGATACAGTGTTATGCAGAGGTGTACTTTTTATTTATTTTATTGATAAATTATACTATTTATAGTCGAGTGGAGTGGAGGGGCGCAAAATGTTTACTTCCTTTTTCATCCAAAAACGTCATACTAATTAGTATTAAAATAGTTTTTTTTTAATTAGGCGAACAGTAAGATTTGAAAATATAAACGATGATTAAACGCTGCAGATGAGGTGTAGTCTAATGTGAATAATAGTCTATTCACTCTAATGTCACACACATAAGACAAACCCACTAATACCTCGAAATTCAGCCTCACAAAAATAACATTTGAATGTGTTTCAGTAACAAACACAAATAAATATGAAAGTTTTTAAATACACCCAGTCTTGATGGAGTGCAGGCGATAAAAAATGAAATAAAAAAGTTTTTGAAAAACAGACAGTGAATTTCCTCCTCTTTCAAAGTAAGGAATCTCTCCTCCTCATCTTTCACTAAAACATGTTAAAAGTGCAAAAAGCATTATCGTATAAATAATGCAAATATAAACACTGCCATAGAAACACACCTTCCCCATCACACACATAATACTGCGTTAACACTAAACCATCCAATCTTATCACATACCAGAACATCAACTTGCTCATGCCAGTTGTTGCAAAATCTTCCCGGTGATTATAGAAGTTATCCTTGTCTACCTTCTTTAGACCAATCAAAAGTTAAATAAAACAATGATAGTAACAATGAAAAGTTTTTGGTTTGTTTGTTTAAATCGAGTCATAAAAGTCATAAAAACTGATCCTGAATCAGCCAGGAGAATATGGTTACCATAGTCTTCCACATACCGGAAGTGACGGAAGGAAAGCGGAAATTGCTGCGGAATTTGGATCAGCGCCAGTAAAGAACATCATAAATACCAAAAATAGAGGTTCTTCATATTTGCGTAAAAACCTTCCCCTTTATCTCTGTGTTTTCATACTGCTTGTTGGACTGGACAGAGTAATGTAGGAGTAACATCAAGCTTCCAGCAATACTGAAACCAGCGCAGGAAGAACAACATCAACAAAACATGGAGGGTTTCCAACTTCTGAGTATAATTCAGAAGTCAGACGGGAAAACATGGAGAATCGGCTGTCAATATGTTATTCAGTCTTATGAATCATAGAGGGTTTGATTACATGCTTTCATGAAGTCATTCATGTTGAGAGGTGAACTATGTTCGCTCTAAATGCAAAAAAAAATCCCTCATGTTCACTCGATCTACACCAGTAGTAACCAGCAGAGGGCGCATGTGAGTCACACAAGTATCAGGAAACCAGCAGACTCAAGGGAAAGGAAGTACTAATACGTTGTTGCTGTACTGAAGTATATTTTTCTGGTATCAGTACTTCAGACACACCAACCCCTTATATATTGTTCATCCAAAAACGTAATACAAACCCCTCATGTTTTTTTACACAAAAAAACTTTATTTTAATTTAAAAAAATCATCCCAACCCCAGCAGAAACATCATCATATATTTTCCACCAAAAATGTCAATTGTCTATGCAAAATGTCAAGATTTTCACATGTTAATTGGCTCAGGAGAGAGGCTGCCTTACAACGGCAAGGTTGAAGGTTTCACAGATTGGCAGAGGCAATTGAAAAGCGCCTGGAGAATGGATTTGTGTTAGCCTAGAATTGGCTCAGTCAGTAGAGAGGCTGTCTTATAACAGCAACGTTGAAGGTTTGAATCCCAGCTAATTCCGATCTGAATTTTAAAGCACAGACTGGAATAGACACTTGAAAAACACCAGGAGAATGTTTCAGTGGTAGCCTGGGATTAGCTCAGTAGGTAGAGAGGCTGCCTTGAAAAAGCAAGGTTGAAGGTTTGAATCCCAGCCTTTTCAGAGCTCTATTTTAAAGCACACATTGGAATCGGAACTTGAAAAACACACAGAGAATATGTTTGTGGTAGCCTAGAAATGGCTCAGTGGGGAGAGAGGCTGCCTTGAAACAACAAGGTTAAGGGTTCAAATCTCAGCTGATTCTTAGTCAAATTTTAAAGCACACATTGGAAAAGGCACTTGAAAAACGCCCAGAGAAGTTGTTTGCAGGAGCCTGGAAATGGCTCAGTGGGGAGAGAGGCTACCTTGAGACAACAAGGTTAAGGGTTCAAATCTCAGCTGATTCTTAGTCAAATTTTAAAGCACACATTGGAAAAGGCACTTAAAAAACGCCCGGAGAAACAGTCTGTTACTACCGAGATTCCATGGCCTAGTGGGTTGGCCGGTTGCAAACAGTGAAGGAGGCTTGGCGACGGCAAACGGTGTTCGAATCCAAGGCATGGATGATCGTCCCATGGGTAGAGCCCGGGGTCAGGGGGGTGTTCCCCCCCCTGAAAAAATGACATGTGAAACGCTGGGGTTATAAATCTGAACAAGTAAATAACTTATACTAATTTATATACCCGAAAAGTATAAGTTATTTTATGACTTGTTCCACAACTTCCCCAGTTGAAGGAGAGAAGTGGTCAACAGGACACATTGGGGTAGCCAATCCACCAGGATATTTAGCACTGTGCCTTGTGCTGGACTTGAACCTGGGTTGCCAAGGTCTCAACCATGTGTAGATACCCCTACACTATGAAGGCACACCTAACAGCCTGGTAGACAACCTATATACTGCTAAATTCACAATCGTTTAAGTTAAATGAATTGGTTTGAGCGGGATTCGAACCAACATTACAAAGTTTGGCCTTAACATACATGCATATACCCACTGAGCCACAGAGGATGCTTCTGCCCAGACAGACTAATTGTGATTTGACATATATAGAGCATTTAAATAAATCAGCAGTTGGTCTGAGCAAGACTTGAACCATGAATGCTGGAACAGCCCTCAGACTTGGTGGCACCCATGCTTACCCACTGAGCTACAGACGGTCAATCTAATATGAAATGGCATCCAAAAATGTCATACTAACCCCTTATGTTTTTTCCACCAAAAATATCATATTAACCTCCTATGTATTTTCCCCAAAACATAAAACATTTTTTTACTCAATAAGATTTGAAAATATAAATGATGATTAAACGCTGCAGATGAGGTATGTTTATTGTCAACAAAACAATAACTAAACAATAGCAATCTTTTCTGGTCTGTTCACACGAATGTCACACACATAAGACAAACCCACAAATACCTTGTTGGAGAAACCGAAATTCGGTTGAATATGTTTCAGTAACAAAAAGAATAAATATAAAAAGTTTTGAAATACACCCAGTCTTGAATCGATGGAGTGCAGGCGATAAAAAAAGGTTTAGAAATACAGACAGTGAATTTCATACCTGACACCAACTACCGTTTACAAAGACCCTTATTAGCAAACGTCTTTCAAAGCCTCCTTACTGTAGCTCTTTCACGGTAAGGAATCGCTCCTCCTCATCTTTCACTAAAACATGTTAAAAGTGCAAAAAGCATTATCGTACAAATAATGCAAATATAAACACTGCCATAAGACCACATCATCATTACAGCATGTTTGCCCTCACTGAAATCAAGTTACAGATGGACACTTTAAAGAGCCCAGAGCAGGAAGGTTAGTACTGAGGGAATACAATGTAAACAGTAAGATCCTTTTCAGCGCTTTTCCCCAAATAAAGACTACAGACAACCAAAGCATTCGAACCGTCCAAACACGCACATCAGATCGCTCCCATGCATAATACTGCATTAACGCCAAACCACCCGATCTTGTAATCTACCAAAACATTAATTTGCTCATTACAGTTGTTCGAAATCGTCCCGGTGATTATGGATTATAAAAGTTCTCTTTATGGATTACTAACGTTATCCTTGTCTCCCTTCTTTAGACAAATCAAGAGTTAAGTAAAACAATGATAGTAACAATGAAAAGTTTTTTGTTTGTTTGTTTAAAAATAATAATTATAAATTGATCCGACTCAATTGAATCGAAAGTCATAAAAAGGGACCGCCTAGACCCCGAATCATCCCGGAGAATCTGGTTACCATGGAAGCCGAGGCGTTTCCCGTGTGACGGTCATTCCGTCTTCCTCAAACAGGAAGTGACGGAAGGAAAGCTTTGCTGCGGAATTCGCATCAGTAAAAAACGTCATAAATACAAAGCGTACCAAAAATAGAGGTTCTTCTTATTTGCGTAAAAAATTAAAATTAAAAAGGTAGAAGGAGGGGGTCTTCATGGTTTCGGTCACACCACCACCTTCCCCTTTATCTCCAGCTTGGTAATTTCACACTGCTTGTTGGACTGGTCCTCAGTCAGAGTGATGTAGGAGTACACCAAGCTTCCAGCAATACTGAAACCAGCGCAGGAAGGAGCGTCAGCCAAACACCACAGGAAGAACAACAGCAACAAAACATGGAGAGTTGGCTGCACGAGATGACCTGTGTCTATCAGCCACTTTGTGACAACCTGTAATCATCCTCTCCTCCTCTCCTCTCCTCCCTTCCCCTCCCCTCCTCTCTTCTCCACCTCTCCTCTCCCCTCCTCCCTCCCTCTCCCCTCCTCCTCCAGATCCCAGGTCGAAGCCGCCAGCGCTTCAGACGTGACCCAACAGGTGGTCCCAGGCTTGAACCCTGACCTCACTCCATCGCCGGCTTAGTTCCCATAGTTACCATTACACGACACAACAAGCGAAAGCGAATGACACAAAAAAACACACCTGATGTTTAAACCGATGAAGTTTGTCCATGAGAAGATGTAATCCCCACCAAACACCATTCCGATGTACGTCACCAAAATATTCTAGGAGGAAGAGAACGGCTGTTACTCCTAGCAGCGGTGCGTCTCAGAACAGCTGTTGTCCTCACACAGGGAAAACTTTGATGTGCAGACTAGAATTTACCTTGATGCAGCCCACAATGGTAGTTGTCAGTGCAGAGTTGTACTGTGTACACAGCACCGTGGAATACATCAACACAAACCTGAAAACAAACACATGGAGCAGATTTGCAAACATCAGTTCAGGTTCATGACTTACTGTTTACTATGACTCAATCTGTACTATTATTAGCAAGGTTTTGTTTTTGGATTAAAATACATAAGGGGTTAGTATGATGTATTTTGTATTAATCCCCCCATCCCTCTCAGTTCCTATGCCAATGATTATTAGTACCGTATTTTTCGGACTATAAGTCACACTTTTTTCCATGGTTTGGCTGGTCCTGAGACTTACTTACTTTTTAATTTTTATATATTAAAAATATTATATATAAAAATGAAAGGTCTGTTCTTGGTCTCTGATTTTATCTAATACATTTCCCACCCAAACGTGACATAGTCCAGCGCAACTGGTGTTTATTTTCTAGTTCATTATGCATATTTTGGCTGGTGCGACTTAAACTCCAGAGCGACTTATAGTCCGGAAAATACGGTATCTATGATGAAACGGTCACATGGCATGATGAATATACTGAACATAAACATGGGTTGGTGTTGTGAGGGTCACCCCATGATGCAGGAGAGGATGAACTGTGAGAGGAAGATGGCGTCCGACCAGCCGTCATAATCCATCGCCTGTGAACACACACACACACACACAACACAAACACTTAGCCAAAGGACTGTATGGGGTTGGATTTTGTTGGTGTGTCGTTAGTTTCATGTTATGACCCTACCCCTCACACACACACTCAAACACATACACAAACACACATACAGCTACAGTAACAAGTGAGTGTCTGCAGTAACAGAGCACACACACTCAAGCTTAACTCAATTAAGTTTTCGTAACAATAATCAGTTGGCAGTGCTTCAGGACATGTGCCTGATCCTCCAGCATTGGCTGAGAGAGCTAACATAGAGGGTTGGTATGAGCGGCACTCTGCAGCACCACCCTAGTCCAGGGGGGCAAGGGGGAATATTTTGGCTGGTACACCTCTCTGCAGACAGCATAATGGCACCATTGTGCCTTTTATGACTGCTGACTTCTCCACTTCTGGAGTTCGGCCAATCAGGCGGGCCCTGCCCAGTGGAACCAAGATAGAAACACACACACACACACTTACAATAACAGTGGCCTTAGCACATTGGGGTGGTGTGTTACGTAGTTGGGATTGCAACATTTTCAACAGGTTCACTCATGTCCCTTACAGCAGGCCTTTTAAGTTCAGTAATAAAGCCAATGCGCACAACAGCATCCACAAGTAAAGATGGAACAGGGAGGTTCCTGCCCTTGGATGCCCAGACAACTTCATAAAGATCTACAAACTTAAAACACACAGGAGGATGCAGACAGAGAGAGAGAGGCTCACCTTCTGCACTTCTCCAGTCAAATGAGCCAACAGCAGGGTGGGCGCTATCATAAATAATGCATTATAATACAGCAGGCCGTACTTTCCCAGTTCCTGAAGGAGAGAGAACGAGAGAGAGAGAGAGAGATAGAGATAGAGAGACAGAGCGAGGTCAAGAGGGAGCGAGAGAGAGAGTGAGAGAGGTAAACAGAGGGGGTGATTTATAAGAACTGGTGCATTCCTCTCTAACCAGCATGCAAATGTCACGTATCACCATTCCATCTCTCTCTCTAAAACCTGTTTCTCCCCTCTGCTTTGGTAATTGCAACCGCAATCAACCAGCTCTAAATGTCATCCCACTATTTGTAGCAATGTAATGTGAGTGCTTGTGTTGCCGAAGTTATGTAGAGTCGACAAAACCAGTTTGAGAACGGCGTCTCATTCAGAAGTCACACAGTACAAACTCTAACTGGACTGTGTGTGTGTGTGTGCTGCTGGCTGGATAAGAACTGGCGTCTTACAGACCCGTAAGAGCCCAGTGTCAATGCTGCCACAACTACTTCTTACTGTGGTCTTTGGCTTTATTCAGATTCAGAGTACTTTATTAATCCCTGTGGGGAAACTCTATGGCAGGACAGTGCCTACTGAGGCAGCCAGACAAAGTAAATGTATCAGCCCCCTGGCTTCTGGTTGGTTTATCAGGTTTACCCAAGCCTTATACCGCCACATTGATTATTTACCTTAGAATCCAGTTTTTGTTTCACATACGCCCCATTAGCCGCAGTCAACACGTCATTCAGAAGAATGAAAACATATCCTTGCATATCAAAAGCCAGATCCGCACTGGGAAACACAAGAGACACAAAACAACTTTCAGCTGGGGGGGGGGAGGGATCTCAAAGCGTGTCTTTCTAGGGGAACATGATTGGGAGGTTTTCAGTAGAAACACCTGGCCCTGTTAAACTTACCTGGCTGCTACAAAGGCCCCCAGGATCATTGTAAACACTGTCAACTGCACAGGTCTGGAATACTTCTTTCTGAAAAGGATCGAGGTGGTTAGAAAAATGAAAGAATGTTGAGTTGTGTCATGTTACTGACGCCCAGAGCAGATGCTGTGATTATGCTTTCAAGACATTTATAATAACAATGTTGCTTACTGGAATAAAAAGGAGGCTTACTTTAGAAGCAGCCCCTCAGCTAACATGGTGAACAAGATGGAAAATCTTCTGAGGACAGTGAACATCGGCAGACTGGGGGAAGAATGTGTGTTACAGTAATGAGCTGTGTATTAGCACATATATCAAGCTGTTAATAAATCTTGTTTAACGGTCTCTTAGCTCTCGTGACAACCACCCTAACATCAATGGGACACTAGTACTGTACTACACTAAATAATATGTATAATGAATACTTACTTCAGCCTTTTTGTCCCAAACAGTCCAGTTATTTGATTCCCTACATACAGAAGAGGTAGAGGAAATGTCTGCAATGCAACAGATACAAGTATTAGTGCTGAATGAGAAGTTTACCATTGCATACAAACATTCAAGCAGATTTTACAATATAGTTCATTTCATGGCAAGAACTTGCCTAATGCTATAGGAAGCATGTTCGTCCATACATGCCCACACGAAAACCACGTATTTAAAATGAATTGCTTAACGTCCTTTAGTTGGCTGACAGGAGGGGGTTAGGAGGACAGGTAAACTCACCTTGTAAGGTATACTGTGGTCCAGATCTGGGAAACTGATCACCCTTAGAGCCTTGCCCACCCACAACACAACCACCGTGGCCAACATCTACAAGAAACACACAAGTCATCAAACTTTAAACGTGGTGTGGTCCAGTTTGTGATGTGAATAATCAATAAAAGAAATAGTGTCTTACCTGACCAATACCAACACATATTGACGATGGAAACCTGCGGAATACAAGAAATCACTGAAGCAGATTTCCTCCTGGTAAAGTCAAGAGTGGCTTTATAGACTTATTCTTAGTAATATGCATGCACATTTGCCCTGAGCATTAAAGATGCACACAATATTTAACAGCTTTCATAGCTAGTATCCTAACCATTTGAATTAAAAACATTAACTATTCTATCACCTAGAAAAAGAAAATCTTATGTCTGAAGAGTCGCATGTAAAACTTCAGTTAACGGATCAACACAACACAAGTTCCGCCAGGATTTATCTGTTAAATGTTATTTGTCTTAACATCATTCATCCTTTTAAAGCACCTACCTGTAGCTGGTCAGGACACTTTTGTTTATCACCACGATAAGAAATGAACTGATACCATAGAAACCAGCAGCGAACAGCTTCAGAAACAGTGTGAGAGATTTGTCCGCCATCCCCGTGCATTCATCCCAGCCTCTGTCTCGTGCTGTGCTCGAGCCCATATACATGCTATGCTCGAGCCATCCTACAGCCCAGCACGGACCGCCTGTTAAGGCCGTTACGGCGACGTCATGGCGTCTGGCTAACGTCACGGCGTCATTGCAACGTCTTGGCGTCATTGCTTATCTTCCGCCGGACCGGCTCTTTTTGTGTGTGATTGGCACGAGCCTTCACGGCCGCTAGAGTTCACTGTTATGTTGATATTATAGGTTTGGGATCTGCATGAATGTACTGCTGGTTATATGATTTAGGGCAAAAAACATTTAGGAATCTGGCTATTTTTGGTGAATTAAACCTCTTCCTTGTAAAATAACTGGGTTATTCTCCTTCAAATGCGGCTATTTGACAATGTTAGATATTGGTACACCAAAAAGAAAAAAAGATGTAGTGGTTGATATCAACTGTCTATTCATTAACTGGTATTAATTATAATACATTATTAGTTGTGTATATTTGTCAATAATCGCCACCCCTCATCGACTGTGCACGCGGGCAGTGGGCACCTTGTTCCCTCATGCTGTAACACTCTCAAAGTATTATCAACCTTGTGGAATATCATCATATTTACTGTTATAGTCTTAGTAGTGTAGTCAATACATACAAAGCAACACAAAACCATGTCGCATGTAGTAGTCTTGTTAAATAAATAATCTACAAAGGCGTAACTGCAGGACAGGAAAGATGGATTAAGCATCACTAAGTAATAACATTACTCAGACCATCTACATGAATAGCATGTTTACAACCATTTAATCTAATACGCAGGTGTCATACAATCATAAAATTAATCTTTTCGGGGTTAAAAGGTGTCTGTTTTGGACTCAGGTCAGATATGAACAAGCAGCCAATGTGCTGGAATGTGAGCTCCTCCTCTTCTGCGGAGCAGGAGGAGCAGGAGGAGGAGGAGGAGGAAGATCCCCTTCCTGCAGTGTCTCACCAGGGGGAAGAGGGACCAGTACATCAACACCGTGTACCAGATCACTTACTGGCTACAGCAGGAATATAAAACTACACCTCCTAAGACCCAAATATCTGGAAAAACAATGGGAAACAGAGATGATGAATACGATTTCTTATTCAAAGGTAAATATCGACCATTTTCCTTTAACTTATGAGGTTCTTCTTCACCCAGGCTGCTTGGTAACCAGATAATGTGACTGCAGCTAAAGACAAAACACAGTTCAATAGATAAACATTGTTGCCCAAGCCATCAAAACAACGTATTTTTATTTTATTTTATCTAATTAAATGTAGGTTATGTTTTGATCTTTCTAGGGAGTGTCTGGCCTGCTAGTTATTTGATATGGGAAATAGGCTTTGATATCCATGTCTGCATGGATTCTTCCGCCAACATCTTTCGGTGGTTTAAAAGAAATATGTAGATTAAATGATGCAAAAAGCTGATGTTTGTTTAAGGATAAACAGAAACCCTCCCTGTTATTTTAACGGGTTTAATGGAAAACAGCAGCGTTGGAAGACAGTTAGAATAACGTTACACACCCAAACTAAACAGGCAACAACATAGGATCAGTGGAGCAACCAAGACAAAACACAAGGTAGAGAATCTTTAAATAGTGTCAGTTTAGGTGGCTAATGAGCCATTTTACTATTATCATGTATATATATATATATATATAATTATTATTGTTTACTTGAGGCGAATTGTGAAATAATTTGTGACTTGAGGCAGGCAGGAAAGGAGGCCTTAGAAATATTGTTGACTCAGATTTAACAGGCAAAGTTCAGATTTTTCTCTGTAGCAGCCGAGAAGTAGCACTTTGCACTCCTATAACATTTTATTTGTAACATTTCTGCAGTGTCAGGTCCAATTTCTTGAGGCCCAGTTCTCAAAACACTGGCATCAGTCTAAACGAAAGCATCAAAAAAACCTGTATAACCTAGTTTCATTGGGTTGTAAGGGACCTTTAAGTATATTACCTTGAAGTATCTTTCAGTTTTTCATGCTTAAAAAAACAAAAACACTGCAAGTGTCATCTTTCATTTCATACTCCTGTTCTACATGAAACCTTGAGTGGAGCCTGGATCCTCAAAGAGATCAGATCAAACGCTACACTGCCAATCTAACGTTGTCAGTGTGTGTGTCTGTGTGTTCTGTCTCCAGTGGTGCTGATCGGAGACTCCGGCGTGGGCAAGAGTAACCTGCTGTCTCGCTTCACACGGAACGAGTTCAACCTGGAGAGCAAGAGCACCATCGGGGTGGAGTTTGCCACCCGCAGCATCCAGGTGGACGGCAAGACGATAAAGGCCCAGATCTGGGACACGGCCGGCCAGGAGCGCTACAGAGCCATCACCTCCGCGTGAGTAGGGGGGGCGGAGCCTCCACCCCAGGAGACAGGAAGTACAGGGGTGGAGAACAGGAAGATATGTACGTGTGAGGTGTCCGTCCAGCCCTGTGACCCCCCCCCCCCTGCTGTGCTGCTCTGTCCTGGTCAGGTACTACCGAGGGGCTGTAGGTGCTCTGCTGGTCTATGACATCGCCAAGCATCTGACCTATGAGAACGTGGAGCGCTGGCTGAAGGAGCTGCGGGATCACGCTGATAACAACATCGTCATCATGCTGGTGGGCAACAAGAGTGACCTGCGTCACCTCAGGGCCGTGCCCACGGACGAGGCTCGCGCCTTCGCAGGTACGCGCTCCCAGCCCCTAAACCAGGCAGCAGTGCATTCTGGGTATGTGGGAAATGCAAATAGATCTGTCTCCCTATGTGTCCCTTTGTACAGTCTTTCGCTCTTTCTCTTCCTCAGAGAAGAACACTCTGTCGTTCATTGAAACTTCGGCCCTGGACTCCACCAACGTAGAAGAGGCTTTCAAGAACATTCTAACAGGTAAACAGCTTGAGCGCTTTTTAAACTTTTGATTTAGTGTAGAAACTGTAATCAGTCAACAGTCAAAGGCCAACATGTCCCTTGTCCCCTCTTCAGAAATCTACCGGATTGTATCACAGAAGCAGATAGCTGACAGATCTGCACATGATGAATCACCAGGCAACAATGTAGTGGACATCAGTGTTCCTCCAACCACCGACGGGCAGAAAGGCAACAAACTGCAGTGCTGCCAAAACCTGTGACACTCACCAATCCTGTGACCTCCACCCCCCACCCCACCACCACCACACCCCCCCACACTCCCCACCATTTTCCTCCCTTCCCTTTCCTCCCTCACCCTTCCCCTCATCCTGTCTCCACCCACTTTGCCCTTGTTCCTGTATATGCCGACGCCCACATTCTTCCGTCAAGTGTTCAATGAATATGTGCTCTTCTGCCATGAAGTGAAACTTACAACAAAAAATAGCCTTTGTGTCACGTCAGTCATTCCTGGACCTAAAGTGAGAGTTCCTGCAGTGTAGGAAAGAATGAGGCATCTATTGTCTGTGAAATCAATCGAGCTGTGCTTTAGGATTACCGTGTAGTGGTAGAAGCTGGAACATTTCAACAATAGCCACTAGATGGTGCTGTGTACATAGCAACTTGCAGTAGCTTGAAATGGCAGTATTACAACAGTATATATATGCATTGGTCTTAAAAAAAACAAAACAAGGCTCATACATTTCTCGCTTATCATGGTAAAAGCAAATTTCTGTGTATTTATTCATATATATTTGGCTTAACTTGTCATTGTTTTATGTTCATTATGCACTGTTAAAAATAATTTACAATAAACTCCTAAACAAAGTAGCCAAAGTGTTACTTTGGAGAGAAAAAAAATCCTAGTCAGCATTTATTTGAACCCATCCGACTTCACCATCCAAGATCTTTGTGTCTCTCTGTCGGGGGTAGGTTCCAGTCTGGGGGAGGGGCAGGGGGGCTTTCCCTAGACAGCTCCCCCAGGAACCACACCCTTAAGAGGTGACCAGATGGTGTCAGGAGCTCCTAAATCAACAGACGGGAATATTCCATCCATATTCTAAGCCTTTTGTGTTTGGCTCTGCCAGGCAGGATGCAGATACATGGTCTGCATCCTACTAAACTGTCAACATTCACTCTACATACATCCAACACGTCAGCTGGTGACTGTTTATGTCAGCTGACGTGAAAAGAGCGTCACATGACATAGTGTGATGAGCCGAGGAAGGTGCTTAGGATAATCTTGAAACAATTTGGTTTTTACATTACAGCTCTGGAGGAAAATGGTTGGACAGCCTGGCATTTGACACTAGATTGATTTGCATCCTCACACACGTTCTAAAGGATGAGAGGGTTCTCGTCTCACGCGAGATGGAGAACCCTAGAACCTACTCACTGTTTAGCAGCTGTGTAAGATGTTAAAGCCACAAAGATTACCCTCTAAAAGCAACATTGTGACAGAGAGGATTAGGGAACAGAACATTAGAAGATCCATAGGAAATAGATTTTCACACAGTACAAAGCCATTTTTTTCCCATACAGTAGCTTGGTTTTAATTTTGCTTTGCACACAATTCTTGGCTGATTTCAAGCACCAACATGTTTTGGTGAAAGACATCGTTCTGTTTCCACTGCACAACATAAACATTGTAGTATTTAAAAACATGTTAAAGAGTGATAAAATCTTGTGAGTAATGAGAAGATAAATTACAAACGATACACATCATATCAAAAACAGTGGTGAAAATAACAATTAAAACACTGACAAACATCTAGTAAATGGTTCCTTCTATCTAATGCTTGAGTCTTCGTCTCTTTTTCATATCAAAAAACCAAAACCACAAGCTTTTAAAAATCGGTTTCTAAAATCAGAATCTTCCTGTACATGATCTACCCTTTACAACATACTGCAATATTAATGCCATACAACGAGATTCATTTAGAGTGACGATGGAGACACAAAATAAAAAAAGGATAAAAGTCTAGATCTTTGTTGTTTATGAGCAACAGTTCATCGACCACACACAGAGTGGGTTCCGCAGTTATGCTGCTGAGAACTCTACAGGTGTAATCTGAATGGCTGGGAGGTCTATAGGACTGGGAGACACTGTGGAGACACAGATTCAAACAGGAAAATTTGTTGTCTTTGTCAGACTGACAGATTCATTTTCAGGTTCACTAGTGCAGTGGTTTCACACCCTGGTCCTTAGGGAACACCTGGGGCCAGTGCTAAGAGTCAACATTTGGAGTTAACAAGGTAACTTCAGGTTTAACCCAAGGGTTTCTGTATTGGGTTAAAGTGGAAGTTACCTTGTTAACACCTCATCTAGATTCGTAGTCCAGGCCTCTGTACTGCATGTTACAAATGTTTCCCTGTTCCAACACACCTGATTCAAATGAACAGGTTGTTATCTAGCTCTGCAGAAACCTGCTTATAACTGTTCATTTGAATCAGGTTTGAATCTGGTCTACTTGACCTAGCATGAGACTGAACACTAGTCTGGTCTGGCCTGTATACAGCTACCATTACACCCACTGGTTTTAGCCCCACTGCTAATACAAGCACCTCCGGCTCTCAGCCTTAACCTAGGAACCTCCGTCAGGTCACTGTGACCCATCCTTGTGGAATAAAAGGTGAATCACAATGACCCAAAGGAAGCACAACGGGTTCAACTACGGTTTAGAGAAGGTGCAGAACTTGTAACAGGTAAGTGCAACACAAGATTCAAAATGAGGTTCAAAAGATGTCTTACATCCAACTATTTTTTTGGCTTCTGTGCACAACATCCAGTTGCCTACTCCAAAGCATTTGATTTGGACCATACCAACAGCATAGCCCACAAACTTTCCACCAAGGAGAAATCTATGAAGGAACAATACAAACACAAATGATTACATATCAATTCAGCAAAGTCAAAAAAGCAGTCTAGAGAACTCTAGAAACAAGGGTGAAGAGAACAAAATATACAAAACTCACTAAAATAGGAGCTATCCATAAATGCCGTGTAGAAAAACGTAAATCCAACGCCCAGGAGATCCTCACTAAGCGACTACGAGGGTGTTAACATTCCCTATAAAGTCATGGAGCCATGGTCTGACCCAAGAGGCTTCTGCTTGCTGCCCTTTTTGCATATCTTTTTTTTTTTACTACAGAGGTCAAATTTCTATCTTACAACGACCCCAATGTAAAAAGAAAAAAAGAAAAAGCAACGCTTCCAAAAAACATTAACAGTGCATGCATGCAAAAACTGTGAGTGTTGCTAACAGTGTTTTCCCCACACACTGCTAACACAATCGTCCACAGTGTTGTATTGCACAATCTCTAGTATACAAATATCACCTGGCCTACACAAGGAGTGGAGAAGAGGGACAGAAAAAATAAAAGAAGATGGGTAATATTGAAGGGTAGTTGACTGACTTGTCTGAAACATAAGCATCTCGTAATCCACCAAACTGACATCTGGCTGGTGAAGAAATGGGCTAGATGATAGCTTTAAGCTTTACATGAGAGAGGCGTACGAGCAGAGAACCAAAGAGGGGGAGGGACGGGACAGTAACGTTAAATGTTTACGTTTTTTTGTTGTCGTTTTGCTTTTAGAGAGATCATTTGGTCAAGTGCATCCTCCTCCATCTCAAGGTTCCAGCCCAGCCTTCTATCTTACTGGCTGTCTTAACGTCCCTTATAAGGGCCACATGACACAACACAAACAAAAGGGTGGATAATGCAAACTGATACACGATAGGTTGGTAAAAAGGGGTGCAATAGAAAAAGGGGGAAGAAGAAAAGGAAACAAACTTCACTTCCACAAGGGCTTCGGGGCTCAAAGCTGGGAGGTGAACGTCCGACACCCTCCACCAGAACATCACTAACACCTCCTTCATCATCCTGCTCCTCATCATCACTCCCCCACCTTTGACCTCATACAATACTCTCGTCCGCAGACTTCTTCATCAGCTTGGTGGAGAGCAGGGAATGCTGGGTAGAGTGCGCTCCCTTGGCGTCGGGGATGAGCAGGCGTACTTTCTGATTGGTTCGTCTCCACTCCGAGTACAGCTGACAGTGGTAGCGGAACGACACCTGAGGAGGAAAAGAGAGACAGAGAGATAGATACAGATCGAGAGAGAGATACACAGAGAGAAAGAGAGATACAGAGATATACAGAGAGAGAGAGAGAGATACAAAGAGAGAGAGGAATGGTTTAAAGTTAGCCTGTGTAGCTGAAGTGAAAAAGTGCTTGGCTACACCACTCCTAGATTAATAGGAAACCAACAAGCTCAAAGTACATCTGGATTCCTACAAAAGATCCATAACTACAAGAATGGGAGGCTCATTAAAAGGCAAGGTAACCACTCTATAAGTACATGTAAACTCATAAAAACTGTATAGCACATTGTATAGACAGTCATACACACTAAATGCTTCCTGAATCATATAAAACGTCAGCACTTGAGATGCCACGGACTTCACAAGGTATTTGAAACATCCTCTGGAACATGTGATTCGTACAAATAATCCCAGCTGGTATCTGGCTGTCTGACTCCCTCTGGTTCTGTGTTTTGGGGGCGTTTGAGTCCTACCAGAGTCCAGAGGACGTAGATGGTAAAGAGGGCGATGGTGAGGGCGATGAGGCCCACAGCCTCCAGCCTGCTCTTCAGCTGCAGGTGGTCCTGAGCCCCCCGCAGACACAGCCAGCCTGAGATGGCTGCCAGGGGTGTGATGAACAGGAAGCACACCATGTCACAGAACAAGGTGCGCTTCTCGTTCCTCGGACCAGGGTCCCGCAGCCACTGTGGAGAGAGAGAGAAAGGGAGGGAGAGAGAGGGAGGGAGGGAGGGGGAGAAGGAGAGAGAGGTAAAGGGACTACATTTAGTCGTCATGCATGTACAGCCCTTAGTTTTGCAAAGGTTAGGGTGTCCAGCTGAGCAGCAAGCAGATAGAAAGGAGAGTCTGTATGAGTGGATACACAGAAGGCGGCTCTCACACCTCTCGTCGCAACATCAACAAAAACAACCACACCATCAACACCATCAACAACATCAAAAACAATAAACAACAACAACAACATCATCATCATCAGTATATCCAATCACACGACGACAAGAACAACAACAACCCGGAAGCAGACAGAGGAGTGCAGACAAGGCGAAAGGCATTGACCTTTGTTACCTCTGTGAGAGGCCGGGGCCTCCGCTCGATGGTGAACTCTGTGTGGCACAGCTCACAGTAGCTGGTGTTGGAGGAGGACAGCCACTTCTCCAGGCAGCTCTTGTGCACCGTGCCCAGGGTCCCTGTGCAGTCGCACGGGGACAGGAGAACCTCGCCGTTGCCCCCCTCGTGGCAGATCCGGCAGATGGGTCCATCACTGGAAGAAGGGGGCGGGGGGAGAGGAGAGGACAGCAGAGGAAGGGCTCTACTTTAGGACTGCTTCATAGTGCTGACACCTACAGGGTGTTGGATTTCACAAAGCATTCTGCAGTCTTGAACGTGAGATGGTAGAGCAGGACTTCCAGGGAGGGAGGGAGGCAGGGGGGGTGACACTACTGTTACAGCTGCATCAACAGACCCAAATACAACAGAACTGGATTCAGCACAAACTCATGTAAAGTGTGAGATGTCTTTTATCTCATGTACTCTGACACAGACAGAAGCACAGACAGAGAAATACACAGACACACACACACCAACAGGTTTGTCACCTTGGCTTCAATAAAGATAGCCACGTACCTCTGCGTGCCCAGGGGCTTGACCACGGTTGACAGCAGCCGGCCATCTTTGGCCGTGACCTGGGTGACATACTGAGCCTGGCAGTTATCCGACTCCTCCACACTCTTGGACAGGGCGGCGTTACCAGAACAGTCGCACAGAGAACCCGGGAGATGACAACACTCCCCTGTTGTCATGGTGGAGTTGTTCAGGGAGGGGGTAAGGGAAGGGAGGGGGGAGAGGGGAGGGGGGAGGGAGGGGGAAGGGGTGAGAGGAGAAGGAGTGAGGGGAAGCGACTGGTTCTGTTCCCACAGAACAGAGTGGTTAAGTCCAGAAACTGAGGAAGAGGAGAGAGAAGACAGGCGTTATGGATCCTGCTGATTGTTTGATAGCAGATACAATCTTAACATTGATACAGAGGCAATACTTCCTCTCTTTTCTTTTTACTCCACAAGTTCCAGGCCAAGCCTAAAAGCACCTTCTTAAAAGTGATGCAACTCAAGGAACTATAGTAGTTTACAACATAGTTTAATATATAATACTGACTAGGGAAGTCTGGTTAGGTCAACTTCTGTAAAGTAAACTTCTGCAATAGAAAACTAATTATTTGGGTGTTTAAATTTGAGGAATGAAAACATTTCTAAGAGGAGTAAATTGGCAAAGTCTAATGTTCTGGATGAAACAGATAGTTAATCTATTCTACAGCTTCCTATTTCCACAGAACCAACAACTGATAAGCAGCTGTTCTCCTAGATAGCCATGCATAAACACCAAGTCAATCTAGGCCACTTAAAACACGCCCCTCCCCAACATTTAACACAAATCTTAAACCTAAATTCGATTATTTCATATTGTTGTAAGATTACAGACCAATTACAGGTATTAAGTTAGTTAATACCCCGTCCACAGGGCATTATTTGCACAATCAACCAATCAAAAAGGATGATAGGAGTCATCATATACATTCACTAATTGCGAGGCTTACTGGCAGTACAGTTGATGGTTATTACAGTACATTATATTAGTTAGTATAGTTGATGGTGCATGATCAGATGAGACTATGAATTATCCATACAATCACTGTATGATTTTACTAATCTGACACTCTATACACTGAATGACATAACTAGCAAGATATTCAGCTTACTTGACCATGTCAATCCCTAAAGCCGATTCTGCTGCGCCTGCCGAAGATTTTAGAATAAAATTCAATCCATCTATGGTAGTGTATTATAATTTTGTCCAACAACAAACCAAAGCTAGCCAAGATGGTTAATGTAGCTCTATAATCTATCGGCCTTTTTTCAATCTCCCCATAGCGTTAGAGCTATCTACTGACCACAAAACACTTTAAAACACACACATACAGATATACACTTCAATGTTCTTGATGAAACAGTCTTAACTGAATCCCGTAGTACAGTGTCCTGGTCTGGGCTAGGCTAGCTCAGCTGTGCTAACACTGCCATAAAGCATCTAGCAACTATACTTACTAGCTTATTAAGGCAAAATACGAACGATTATTTGGTTTATTATACTCACAGTTTATCTTCTTTTTTCATTTTAAAAATGTGGATCTGAGAGTTGGATATTAAATAAATGAAACAGGTCAGACTTAAGATAGACGTTAGCTACCTTGCTAGCCTTATTTGTCTGACCGTTGGTGCTCGAGCTACTGTCTTAATACTCCTAGCTAGCAGGGTTCGAGCTAAGTAGCAGGGCTCGAGCTAGCTCGCTAACCTCAGCTGACACAACGTCAATATGTCAACGACGACACTTCCGCCGTTCACGCCGCTTTCATCCGTCCGCAAACTCAGACGGTCTGGAAAACGGCAAATGTTATCATCAAGCAAAAAATGAAAAAGAGGGTGGCTTACAGATCCAGTTGGCTATATCTTCAGTGACCCCCCCCAAAAAATCGAGTCGTATATTTTTCAAAAATGCAAATGAAAAACGAAATGCCTGACAATGGGTATTTGCATATTTTTTATGGTATCAAAATCTATTGTTAAGTGAAGGAATTCAGCTGTGCACAAGAGTAAGTCCTGCTTGAGTTGAGATGATCTAATGTGGCGTTAAACTCATCCTTAAAGACATGTAATGGCAAACAGATTTACATCAAACTCAAAGCCAAACTGAAGTAACACACAATTGTGTTGAGACTTACTGAGAGGATACCACATGCTTTTATTTATGTTTAACGAAAAGCATTAAGGAGACTGTTACTATTTGCACTGTTACTAAGCACAGATGACCTTCATTTCTCCATTCCTGATCAGATCAATAGGATGCCAGGATACATCCAATCATGGGGCTGGTTTCATGCATTTGTCATTGATACAGCTCGATATCAACTCGTACAACAGTCCTCGTCAATCAAGCCTGAAGCATATTAACCCATAAACATGCAGGATACGATCCACATCTTAAACCCATCATGTCATCTAGATGAAACAAGAAGAATATCTGCCAACTGGTCATGAAATAGGTTTATTTCCACGTGTGAATAATTAACTATGAAAAGGCATGTTAAAAGATGATGTGTTACTGATGTGAAAGTTGGACATGTGTAGACAGGAAGACGATATACATCCACACTCCGAAAACAAGGCATTTCCACCAGAAAGAAAAGATATATAAGGCATGTTAGAGCCAAACAGACCAGAGCAACGTTTCTGCTGATCTCCCCAGCTGACTTTTCAACTGGCTTGACAAAACAGAAGTGAAATGCATCCTCTTTGCCAAGGGACCAATAACAATTCACATCCCACTCCATCGTAAGTTCTACTAAACAAACCCACACTTGTGTTTTTTAGAGTATAACAAAAGCAACATTTCCCCAGACAACAATCAGCTAGCTTTTTAAGTGTTGTGGATTCAAGGTGTTACAAGAGTCATTCTAAAAGATCTACATGGCATATACATGTTTGAAATGATTGGCTAGGAAGAGAGAGAGAGAGAAAAAAAGAAGCTTCATATTCACAGAATGTTGGATGAACAATCTAACATAAACCAACTACAATGAATAACAGCAGCGATCAGTCAGGTAAAACAAAAGAAAAAACAGCTGGGAAAAGGTTTGATCTCGCACTGCTTAGATGAGATAACCTCAGTTTGGAAATGATTGCATTTACCTCCTTTGGTATCCCTGTGGACTATACATACAAAACAAAAAAGTTCTTATCTATGAAATGCAGTAGGACACAGGTCCTCATGTCCCAACTCTTGATTTTATGCCACTCTCAGCAGTCTGGAACTCAGGAAAGCAACAGGAAATTTTGGACTAGCTGACTCCTCACTGATCCTCCCGAAGGAACAGGTCACATGATCAGAGTCCACAAATCATTGCAAAAGGAAAGAGTGTGTGTGTGTGTGGGGGGGGAGAGAAGAAAATATATTCAAAGTCTACGGGAAGACAAAGGAAAAAAAGACAAATATTGGAAGAAATAAGAAAAAAATAAAGTATAACAAAATAAAAAGGAATGTAATCTAGTGAGTCTGTGAAAGTTCTACACACACAGAGGTACAGAGAGTCAACCTTAGCAGCAGAACACTGGAGCAAAGCAGACATTAAGAGGGGAGACGAGACGACGAAGGAAAGCTTTGAGTGTCACAGGTTTTGGCAGCACTGCAGTTTGTTGCCTTTCTGCCCGTCGGTGGTTGGAGGAACACTGATGTCCACTACATTGTTGCCTGGTGATTCATCATGTGCAGATCTGTCAGCTATCTGCTTCTGTGATACAATCCGGTAGATTTCTGAAGAGGGGACAAGGGACATGTTGGCCTTTGACTGTTGACTGATTACAGTTTCTACACTAAATCAAAAGTTTAAAAAGCGCTCAAGCTGTTTACCTGTTAGAATGTTCTTGAAAGCCTCTTCTACGTTGGTGGAGTCCAGGGCCGAAGTTTCAATGAACGACAGAGTGTTCTTCTCTGAGGAAGAGAAAGAGCGAAAGACTGTACAAAGGGACACATAGGGAGACAGATCTATTTGCATTTCCCACATACCCAGAATGCACTGCTGCCTGGTTTAGGGGCTGGGAGCGCGTACCTGCGAAGGCGCGAGCCTCGTCCGTGGGCACGGCCCTGAGGTGACGCAGGTCACTCTTGTTGCCCACCAGCATGATGACGATGTTGTTATCAGCGTGATCCCGCAGCTCCTTCAGCCAGCGCTCCACGTTCTCATAGGTCAGATGCTTGGCGATGTCATAGACCAGCAGAGCACCTACAGCCCCTCGGTAGTACCTGACCAGGACAGAGCAGCACAGCAGGGGGGGGGGGGGGGGGGGGGGGGTCACAGGGCTGGACGGACACCTCACACGTACATATCTTCCTGTTCTCCACCCCTGTACTTCCTGTCTCCTGGGGTGGAGGCTCCGCCCCCCCTACTCACGCGGAGGTGATGGCTCTGTAGCGCTCCTGGCCGGCCGTGTCCCAGATCTGGGCCTTTATCGTCTTGCCGTCCACCTGGATGCTGCGGGTGGCAAACTCCACCCCGATGGTGCTCTTGCTCTCCAGGTTGAACTCGTTCCGTGTGAAGCGAGACAGCAGGTTACTCTTGCCCACGCCGGAGTCTCCGATCAGCACCACTGGAGACAGAACACACAGACACACACACACACACACACACAGACAGTGTTAGACCATCCATGACAGTGTGCAACAAGAAGGACCAGCGACTGCCCACACACAGGTCATTGGTAACACACACAGCACAGATAAGTCTGTAAATCAAGCTCAAATTCATCTTCTCCTCCCTACATCATTTCCAAAAACATGGCCAACAACTGTGCCAGTTTAGCATCTAGCATGCCACTTGCTGACTCCCACTTCTGTATTAGCATTAGCTCATGAACTAACTTGTGACATCCAGACTATGATTGGTACAGTGACTCAGTGACGCTAGTCTGGGCAGAGGAAGAAAGGCTCTTCCTGGAATACTATGATCGTATTAGTCAGTAACCATCATCAGGAGGGAGTAGGCCGCCTACTCATATCAAGGGCTTAAGTTGAATAAGGTGACAAAACAGAGGTAAAGCTATCTGCACAACAGGGATGATACACTCAGACACTACCTGAAGTAGTGGGTGTTCCCAAGGGAGTGTTGCTAACGAGTTGACAGATGAACCGTCAGGTTAACGTTCACCATCAAGGTAACCATTTTACCATGACTTCTGAACAACACTGATAAAAAACCCTGTAATGATCGCAGTTTAGGGAGAGGTTCAGTACACAAGTCCTTTGTAAATGGCTTTGGTTTAGGGTTCATAAAAAATGGGCGTCTACCAGGCAAATAACACAAAGGACGGATAATAATGTAGTTATATTTTGCTGTTTATGAAACAAGACAAAGAGCTGTGTTGCTGATTGCTGACAGATATCAGTAATAAATTGGTTTTATAATATCTGGCTAGCTTAGTGTGGCTAGCTGTACAAAAGTCGGTCAGTAGCTGATGATAGCGAACTTGTATGCTAACCATCACTTGTCAGACAGCTTATTTAATTATCTGAATATATATCGTAACATTCCAGACGTTTAGAAAAGAGAGTTACTGCAAACTATCTAACATTAGTCGCTTGAAAACGTATGAATGATTTCTGGGCCGCAGTTAAATGAATATCTTTTTAGCCAAGCTAGCTGGCTAGCTATGCCGAAGCTAAGGGAGGGGAATACTGTGACTTCCGCTCCTTTCAACTGCTCATATTCAGCTCAAAAACGTTCAAAGTGTTTTTCACTTATTCGCCATATAAATAAATAAATCTTACCCTTAAACAGATAGTCGTATTCGTCATCTCGGGTCCCCATTTTAGACAAATTTCTACTTTCGAAAAGTCTTGTGAGCGGCAGTTCTTCTTTCTGTGTCCCGTCTCAAACTGCCTCACAAGCACGTGAGCTTGGAGTGACACTTGTTTTGACCAATTGAAAAAAAGTCTGTTTTGACTGACAGGTATATTGACCAATCATGTGAAGGCTTAGAAATGTAATCGTCTATATACTGTATGAAGCCTATAATAAAACACTAGATATAAAAATGTATCTGGAGTTCAAAAGCGAACACACAGATTTAAAACAAAATATTATATACTGAATGTATACGTAACTGTATGAATACCGTATCGATCAACAATAAATAAAATAAACGTTTATTCTTTTTCTTGAACGAACTGTTTATTTTAAGTTCACCCAAAGTCACAAGACTGAGCAGATCTTGGATTCGTCTTGATGGTTCTGACTTCTGGAGCAAACCCTTGATACTCCTCTGGAAATCCACTGACAAAAACAAAAGTCTATTTTGTAATGTGTTTAAAAATGTTGACAAATGAAAACATTTCCTACATGAATGTACAACCAACCCCCCAAAAAACATGAATAGAGAACATGGTCTACTGGCCTAGTTCCCACTTCAGACAATCAAAGACACACAATGGCTTGTTAAACAGTAATTGTGTTAAAGAATGTAAATAAACACTGATATCATTAATCAAGATGTTCCAGTACAGGGCACTATTGACTACAACCACATATTACCATGTGAATGGAGCATGTAATGTTAAAAATAAATGCCACTCAAAATGATTCTTTGTATTACAGTGTATGCCTTTAACACCTCTTCTGTTTGAACCATGTAGTACAAAATCAAATATGTGGAGATAACAGGTCAGCCAGACCCCATCAGGTGTTGTTTTACCTGACTGCAGGTGCTTTAATTTGTTTTTGGACTGTCTGCATATGACCAACACATCCAGTATGTCTGACCCCCCACTGGGAACCAGAATCAGATTTATAACTGGGAAAACATGAGATTAAACTAACATTACACAACACATGTTCAACTGACTAATAACCTAAACAAGAGCCCACATGCTTGTTGACTGTCTCCAAATAATGAAAGGAGGATGTCATTCAAAAAAAGAGATGCAACATTTTATAGACATGTAATTGCTTTATTTAGTATTCAGTCTGATGGAGTCCAAACACACGCACATGGTCATCTATTTATCTTCATAAATAGATGTACACACATATACATAAATACATATTTCTGATATGCATATTCATAGGAAATCATGCTATGTCTTTGTAAAGGACTCCCTGGTTGAGGGATTTGAAACACAGGCCTACACAAACACAAACTGTGGGAAGAACTCCTGTTTGCATGTACAGTTAACATTTTTACACCATAAAAATGGCTGCATCTCAACAAACGCATCAAAATAAAATAGTAGCCTACAGTAAATTAGGTAGATCATAATAATTTCTTGCCAGCAGCAAAAAATAAAAACCAAAATAAAAAATAATATTCTCCAATTCAAAAATGGAAAATATCTTCTTTATATATCTTTATATATGTATTTATAATTCTATGTACATATTCTCACGGAGCGAAAACTATTGAAAGAAAAATAAATACAATGTCACACACTGATATATCAAATGTATCCATAAGGCAATTAAAAAGAACCAAAAAACATTGATTTTACATTGAAAGACTCCCTCACATATACACGATGATAAAACACACACACACACACACACACACACACACACAAATTAACTAAAAGTGTGAAAGAGAACTTGATTTAAACCTTATCTTATTATCTATGTACTGACCACAGAATAATTCAATGTTGATTGTGATTTCGATGGAGATTTCTTAAAAGCAGCTTAAAGTCTCTTTCAGATACACATTGTTTTTTACTGTGTGAATTAAAGGAAATCCCCAAACACGAATTGAACTGGCCATATTTAATTGTTTTGATTAACGCTAAAATGTATACAATTATTATGAAAACTACTTACTTAGAAGTAATTTTTTGTTCTCAATTTCAAAATTAAACGGGACCAAGGCTGATGATAATGGCCCATACTGTATAGGCTATTGATGAACAGTTAGTGTTACTTTAAATTAATCAAATTTTGATTTCTGGAACCTACTATAAAGAAATAGTGTATTTTCACTTAAAAGTATAAAAGATAGCATTGCACGTGATAGATGTCATGATCAGCACGTGATATAAAACTAAATTAGACGCTCGCCGTCACCTTGGTTGCCATGACAACGCAGCGAATGAACTAACATGGTATTTCATTCAAGACAGCCAACTGTAAAGCACAAAATGCACCAGAAACATGTTCACAGTCAAAATAAAAATAAACCTGGATAAAAGTTCCCAAATAAAAATGTAAAAAAACAACAACTCCATTAAGCAACACACAAACGGAAAGCACGTGATATAAATTAACATAAAGTGAAGTACATATAATACGTGTTGTGATCCGTTTACTGCATCTACAAATGGGAATGTGTAAGTGGGAACCCAAAATAAAACCCCTTGTTCCCACGGGGGCATTTAATCAAGACCACACACATGAAGTTAACCACTTGGCATCCTGTAATTCTTCTAATAATGTTTTTATTTTGTTTTGGTTGGGTTGACCGTAGTAGAACCACATCTGGACTAGGCCTCAGACCTCCAGTGTTCAGAGTCTGCTTAGCTGATCTGAATCATCATGACTGAGGTTCGTTCACGATGAGGTTAAGAAAGGAATCTTCTGACAAGGTCCATCCAGGGAACTGGCCTTCTCTCTGCTACTATTTACTGTAGAGAGAGAGAGAGAGACAGAGTGAGAGATAGAGACATAGAGATAGAGAGAGATAGAGAGACAGAGAGAAACAGAGATAGAGAGGGATGGGGAGGGAGGGGTGGGAAAGAGATAAAGGAGGAAAGACTGAATGAGAGGCAGGATTGTAATGCTATTCATAGGTTCCAATATATCAAAACATGAAACCTGAAGCACGTGGAGTGGGGGGGGGGGGGGGGGGGGGGGGGGTGTTCATGAGACAGACGGGTTTAGCTGGAGCCTTGGCGGGGGCTGGGGGGAGGTAGGGGTAGGCACCACATGGTTGTACAGGCTGTCTGTCAGTGGGCGAGGCAGCCCACACACACCCTGTAGCTTAACTTCCTGGTTTCAGATCCAAACCTAGCCTGCTGCACAGTCAGGCTGGACAACAAGTCCATCAAGTGCTGTGCTGGGTTTGGACACACTTCCAGTGATCGCCCCTCCTACTCGGGGATGTTTAGTCCAGGGATGCACAGCGTTGGTCTGGGAAGGGACAGGTCTCGTTTGGTGTGGGCTGGTTCTTCTCACTTACTGTCTGGCTCTCCTCATCTCCATCCGGGAGGCCCGGCCCCTTAGCCTCTGAGTAGTGCAGAGGAGAGTACACCCAGGTCCTGTCCTCTGGAGGCTGCATTACACAACCACCACAGCAGAGGGCGCCAGAGAGACACGGAGGGGGCAGCAGACACCGAGAGAGCACCAGAAGCAGGCGAGAGAGAGCGCGAGAGAGACAGAGAGAGAGAGAGAGATACAGAGAAAGAGAGACACAGAGAGAGAGAGAAACAGAGACAGAGAAAGAGAGTAAAAATAGGGGGAAATTTGGAAAAGGGAGGAAAAGAAAGTTAGAAATGTACAGAAGAAACGCTGGACAGACAGACAGACAGACAGTCAGACAGGTGTGTCGACTACAGACATCATTCTTCTGCAGAACAAGGAAGAGGGAAGAGACACTGAGATACTACCAGTATAGAAAGGCAGGTTGCTAGAGATTTCTAGAAAACAGGACATAAAGTGCTGACTATGTCCATGATACAACAGCTGTGTGTAGCTGTGAGTGTACCAGTCATACTATTCTACAGAACACAGTGGTGGGAGTGTTAGTTGTGTGAGAGGTTAGATGAGGAGGAGAGGAGGAAGGGTGGGTCCTATGCAGAAGCTCGGAAGCAGAGGGCAGGAGAGGGTGCCAAGATCCCCCCCGCCCCGCCCTCAGATGCCTATCTATCCCGTGATGGAGGTCAGATCTCTTTGCGTGGGTGGTGGAGGAAGGGGAGGGGAGGGCTGCGTTTAATCACTAAGTCATCGTTTATTCAAGCCTGTGTAATGACAGGTTGCCACGGTGATCCGTGATCGCCTAGTAGCGGAGTCACCGTCACTTTGGGAGAGAGCAGCTGTCACTGCGGGGCGCCGGCGATAGTGGAGGAGGCGTGGAGGGTTGACGTCACACTCTTTCACACACTCCTTCTCTCTCTCTCACACAGACACACACACACACAGTGTCACACAAACTTCTGGCATCGCTGTTCGGACACATGCATTCTCACACATCCTCGCATGCCGACAGAGTTGACACACAAGAGGCGGGACAAAACAGAAGGAATCCTGGGAAGACGAACCTCCCCTCACACGTTCCTCCCCTCCCTCTTTCCTCTGACATCAGACCATCTGCACCCCTCCCTCCCTCCCTTTCTCTTCAGAGATATGGAGTTCTAACGAACAACACTAGAAAGGAAACTAACGACAGCTGAATAAAAACCCAACAGGAAGCGTGATCTAAATGTCGGTTCCAATCTCTGAGAAATCGTATTCCTTGTGTTGAGCGTGTGAACTATGCAGGTACACCTCACAGCTAATAACCGGGGGGGGGGAGGGGGGGGGGATACAAGCCATCTACAGCTAACCAAGCACAGACTAGACAGCCAGGCTGAGGCCCACCAGCTCCCCAGCAGGGCTGCCCTCCTGCTGGGCTGACTTACAGCGGCGCCGGCCTGGGACCCCTTCCTGCGGCGGAGTGGAGAGACCACCCAGATCCTCCCGTTTGAAAACTGACAGAACACCAAGGAAGAAATGGGGAGGAAGGAAGGGAGGGAGAGAGATGTGACAAGAACAAATAAAGATGTAGATGGAACCAAAGGAGGTATGAAGGTGAAATACAGATGGTGTTTTTGGAGGTGTGATGCTGAGCGCTTGATGAACTGGTTCTGACACAGGAGAGAGAGAGAGAGAGAGAGAGAGAGGAAGAGAGGAAGAGAGGGAGAAAGAGGGGGAGAAAGAGAGGGAGAAACAGAGAGAGAGAGAGCGAGAGAATGATGGAAACAGAACAATCTGTGATATCAAAAGGTAGGTGAGCCAGAGGGGACAGAGAAGGAGACAGAGATTGGAGGGCTAAAGGGTTTATGAGGACGGCTGATGAATAATTCAGTCTGTGTCTAGTGGGCTAGCAGGAAGCACCTCTCAGCCATCACGCAGCAGGCCACACTTCAACAATCACTTCAGGAACGCTCTCTCCTCCTCTCTCTCTCCAGGGCTCAGCTCTCCATGAGGAGTCCTCTCCCTCCTCTCTCTCCTCTCCCTGGCCCTGCCCTGCCTGCTGGGGTTTCAGCTGCAGCCCGCAGACACACAGCCTCTGTATGTCCCAGGACATGTTATCCTAACTGCCCTAACTGTCCAACATTACTTCAGGGAGGATGAGGAGTAACAACACACAGCTTTCAATCAGCAGCCTCTTCTGTAACCTTCCCTCCTCCGCTCTCTCTTTCCCGCTTTCCTCAGCATCACCGGACAGCCAGCAGAGGTCAGGAGGTCAGAATGGCTGTCTGGAAAGTGAGAGCTGATTGGCTGACCTGCCAGACTGGGTTTGACCTGTGAGGCTGTCCTCTCTGCCTCTCTGTGAGGTGTCTGGTTCAGTCTGGAAACAGTTTACCGGCTGGTTTACCGTCTGGCTCTGCCAACTCCACCACAACCTGAAACCCTCCCAGTCATTCCTTCATTAATCTACTCATCCGCCCTTCAGGAACTTAGGCTCTTTAGTGTTTGATAACAGAAGAGGTCAACAGGACAAGGCGTCTGTCACTTAGAGTCTAACTGGTTAAGAAGCTGAAAGAACCTGCATGCAAAATAGAGCACTGCACACACACACACACACACACACACACACACACACACACACACACACACACACACACACACACACACACACACACACACACACACACACACACACTCAAGGTGTAACACACTGTTGTTGACACAGCACAGCACACTGTCACACCCCGTCGCCCCTCCCTACCAGACTGAGTCTCCAGGGGTTTGAGGTGTGGGGGGGGTCCTCCTGTCCCCGCCTGCAGGACAGTAGCGAATCAGAGAGCTGGTGGGAGGAGCTAGCCCTGCTCATCGCCACACACACATTCTGATTGGGCCAACACTGGTATGGATAGGGGGAGCTGACCAATGAGATGAGTGTTTTTTTCCTTCATGATTTGTGATTTGTGGTTTGTCTGGTGTTTGTACAGGTGTGTGCTTTGGGGTGTGTCTACCTGTGTGTGTGTGTGTGTGTGTGGACACGGCTGGCTTACAAAGTAGATGTCTGTGATTGGCACGTCATCCTCGTCGTCGACGGAGGCTTGGCTGGTGCAGCCAGAGCCTGACACCTGGCTCACCCTGTCAGAGTCCAGCCCCACCCGGGGGCTGCCGGGGGTCTCAGCTGACTCTCCTGCCTCCGCGCCCAGGGGAGAGGAGCAGGAGGCTGGGGGAGGAGAGCTGGAGGCTGGGGGAGGAGAGCTGGAGGCTGGGGGAGGAGAGCTGGAGGCTGGGGGAGGAGAGCTGGAGGCTGGGGGAGGAGAGGACGAGGAGGGGGCAGAGGGGGGAGCTGCGGAGGTGGTGGGGGGAGGAGAGGAAGAGGAGGGAGAGGAGGGGGGAGCAGCAGTTTCAGCAGTGGGCTCCACCACCTCTGGTATGTCACTGAGGAGAGAGGAGGAAGGAGTTACAGAGGCTCGTTCAGTCACGACACAATAATGTCCGCACTTTAAAGCTGCAGTAATTAAGCATCTGTGTGTGTGTGTGTGTGTGTGTGTGTGTGTGTGAAAAAGAGAGAGTAAGATGTTTGGCAAAGCGCTAAGTTAGACTGACCAGCCTAGACACACACACATACCAGCATCATGTGTGCCAGTCAAATCCTTTGTTTTGTACAAAGTCATTGACCGTTAAAATAGACTTAAGCTTATCCAGATTGCTTTCACAGCTTATAAATTTGAGCTTACTTTAAAGAAAAAAACTCCCATCTGCTGCTGAAAGCAATGCTAGCCTGCGAGCGAGGCTTCTCATTGGTTAGGGTGGAAATTAAATAGAAAATATCGCTCTGGTTGCCATGCAGATGCTGCAACTCTCTCTAGCAACTTTCTCCCTGATGGTCGACCTTCTCCTCTCTCTCTCTTTAGGCACCTCTTGATTTCTCCATGTCTTCCCCCCCCAGCCCCAGTCCCAGCCTCTCAGCCCCTCTACACCAGCCAACCAGTCTTTCTTCTAGCCTTTCTGCTGAGGAGAGCAGACTCCCAGGAGGGGGCGGGGCACCAGAGACCACGCCCATGCCCCAGTGACCCACTTAGGTGGGCCGGTTCCCCTAGAGACCCTTGGTGACACACCCACACACACACTTAACCTGATTAGAAATGGTCCTGGACCTGGTGGTCTCAGAGGCTAAGCCACTGTCACTCTACTAACTAGACAGGAGACGTTCTATTGGGCCAGACAGAGAGGTGTGCTAATCCGGGAGGTACCATCATTCAGCTGGGGGGTATTTTTAGAGTTCTGAGTCTGAGGAAACCTCATATCAATGATTGAAGTTAGATAACTCCAAAGAATTCGGGGGCAGATTCCACAAACCTGGCAACCCTGTTACAGATCTGGAACAGTGATAGTTTTGCGTTTGTTTCCCTTCCTTGTGTGTTGGTGTCACATGATCTAGCAGCTACGTGTTGTCATGCAGACAGCAGTGGAAGGGGGGGGGGGGGGCACCTGTTCTCTGACGAGGCCAGTGGGACGGTGATGGTGGGCTCACTGTCGTGTCTCTTCACCTCTACCTCCACCGTGATAGTCTGCTGCTCTTCCTGCGTCCTACACACACACACACACCACACACACACACACACACACACCACACACACACACACACACACACACACACACACACACACACACACACACACACACACACACACACACACACACACACACACACACACACACACACACACACACACACACACACACACACACACACACACACACACACACACACACACACACACACAGCTCAAGGCCTGTGACATCTGAGGAATGCGGCATGGCTGGCTTCCTGTTAAGCAGCCATGTATGCAGAGCTTCCTCTCTCACTCACCTGCCGTCGTGGCTGACAGACTGAGTGTGTCTCCTGTGAGAGAGAGAGAGAGAGAGAGAGAGAGAGAGAGAGAGACACACACAGAGAGACAGAGAGAGAGAGAGAGACACAGAGAGACACAGAGAGACAGAGACAGAGAGAGAGAGAGAGGGAGAGAGAGAGAGACAGAGAGACAGAGAGAGAGAGAGAGAGAGAGAGAGGGAGAGAGAGACACACAGAGAGACAGAGAGAGAGAGAGAGAGAGAGAGGGAGAGAGAGACACAGAGAGACAGAGAGAGAGAGAGAGAGAGAGGGAGAGAGAGACACAGAGACAGAGAGAGAGAGAGTGAGAGAGAGAGAGAGAGAGAGAGAGAGAGAGAGAGAGAGAGAGAGAGAGAGAGGGGGAGAGAGACACAGAGAGACAGAGAGAGAGACAGAGAGACAGAGAGAGAGAGAGAGAGACAGAGAGAGACAGAGAGAGAGAGGGAGAGAGAGAGACAGAGAGCTTAAATACATTGCTTCTCCTGTGACTCCACTGACACTGTGGGTCTAAGTGCTTCTATTCATCCCCCATCGCTGTGCCAGGAGGAATAAAGCAGCCACACACACACACACACACCCCTGCAGTCATACCTGTAGCGTGGGTGTTCTGCGGTATCCGAGGGCGAGCGCTCTGGGATGGAGAGAGAGGTGGTGGAGGACAGCGTGGTGGCGATGGAGGCGGTGGTGGCCTCCTCAAATGAAGGAGGGGTGCAGGGGAGGTCCTGTCTCCTCTCTGACAGAAAGGGGGGGAGGAGGGAGGGAGGTGTTACTGTGTGTTGATAAAGGTGTGTTTGAAGGGATGTACAATATGGGTGTTGAGGGAGGCATAATATACATCTACAGTTGTATAATGGCTGTATAATATATGTATTTTGTGGGCATACCAGGGTGTCTGTGTGTGTCGGTCTCAGTGTGTGTCAGTGTGTGTCAATGTGTGTGTGTGTGTGTCAATGTGTGTGTGTGCGGGGCCCACCCTCGTCCTCCAGGGTGGGGAAGCTCCTGGCTCCTCTCAGGTCGTAGATGTTCTCGTCTCTCTCGGAGGCCAGCTGGCTAGCAGACCAGGCGGCGCCCGGCCCGCAGTACTTAGGCACGGCCAGCGCCACGCGCCCCTTCTTAGACGGGGACGACTTCAGCGCTGAGATCACACACAGACACGCTTAATAACAAGACTGAAGATCCACAGCACGACTCTACACACAGATATCCTAGAAACACACACTACTGCACTACATGCAGTATGAACTGTGTCACTATCAGCCCAGCTACCAGGCCGGGTTCTGATGATGTCACATCCTGTCCACTCACAGGAGCTCTTCTTGAAGACGGTGCTGTTCATGAACTTGAAGAACCGGTCAGCATAGAAGCCCGGCCGATGAACGGAGACCGTGTCCTGGGAGAGGAGAGGAGGAGAGAGGAGGGGGGGAGAGGAGAAGAGGAGAAAGAAGAGTGGGGAATACAGATATAAGAACAAAACAAATCTTGCAGCACATTTTCACAATGTCTCCATTTCTACAATTCTGCTGCCCACAGAGATTATTCTGGGATGCAGTTTGTGTTTCCAGGTCAACACAGGCCTCATCCATACACAGAAACTCTCTAGTATGACCTTGTTTATTAATCCTCTGTCAACAGACCAGGATGAACCAGGTCACAGCCAGACAGACACACACATTATGCATGCATCCCTGGACTAAGATCACAGGTGCATACTGACAAGTGATACTAGGTGTTGGGTTGAGATTTACAGACTGACAGAGTGAGGACAGAGAGAGAGAGAGGGAGAGATAGAGATGGAGAGAGGAGAGAGGAGAGAGAGAGAGAGAGAGAGAGAGAGAGAGAGAGAGAGGGAGAAAAGAGAGTGAGGAAAGGGAGAGAAAGGCGAGAGAGAGAGATCGAGATGGAGAGAGGGAGAGATGGAGAGAGGGAGAGATGGAGAGAGGGAGACATGGAGAGAGGGAGACATGGAGAGAGGGAGAGATGGAGAGAGGGGAGACATGGAGAGAGGGAGACATGGAGAGAGGGAGAGATGGAGAGAGGGAGAGATGGAGAGAGGGAGAGATGGTTGGTACAGAGTGAGTAGAGTGTCTTGTCCATCATTTTTGATCCTCCTGTTGCTCTGGTCAGGTGGGTGATGACATCATCAGAGCGCTGCATGTACAGCTCAGCCTAGGCGCTGACGTGTCAGAGGGGGCGTGGCTGCGAACACGCTCGCTAGGCCGTGTGATCACACAGCGCCGTGCAGGAACGAGTCATCAGAGAGGGAGGAGGAGGGACGTGAGACTGAGCGAGCGGGAGATCTATATTAGGAACTGCCTGACGCAGATGTATAGCATGTAGGAGGGGGGAGGGAGGGGGGGAGGGGGCGAGGGGGGGGAGGGAGGGGGCGAGGGGGGGGAGGGAGGGAGTTCAATCAGAGGGTGTCAGTGGTGAAGAAAGGCTTTCACTGGGTCTCTCGTGTACATATGTACTGACACAGACTGTGGAGAGACTGAGTCAGCCACACACACAAACAGACACACACACTTTAAGCCTTTGCGGCTCGATGTTGCTCTAAATTTGTCTCTTAATTTGATTGGGAAGAATGGCAGTGGAGGGTTCGTCAGACAGACAGACAGACAGTCAGACAGAGAGACAGACAGACAGCCAGACAGACAGCCAGACAGTCAGACAGACAGACAGACAGACAGACTGGCATACAGACAGACAGACAGACGGACAGACAGGCAGACAGGCAGACCGGCAGACAGACAGACAGACAGACAGGCAGATAGACAGGCAGACAGACAGACAGACAGGCAGACAGACAGACAGACAGACAGACAGACAGGCAGGCAGGCAGACAGACAGACAGACAGACAGACAGACAGGGTGTATATCTGATGATGAACTCACCCCGTCGTGAACCAAAGCTTTCCACGTGTGTTCCAGTTTCTTTATAAGACTGTGGGCCAAAAACACAAGCAAGAGGGGAAAATCACACTGCTATAAAAAAAGACAAAGATTAAGTCGGAGACAAACATCATCAACACCCCCCCCCCCCTCCCCCCACCCCTCCCCCCCAGTCCAGGACTCTACACTCTGCCGTCTGGCTCTGCTGAACTCACACTCGCTTCACCAAACATCGCCTAAACTCAACAAACCCAACATCGGCTGGCTGAACAAACATTATTAAACTGCCCAGGGCAACAGAGACAGATTCCTGGAGTGTGTTTGGTCAGACAGACCGTGGTTCCACCTCTGACAGAGAGGAGCGCTCAGTCAGTCCAGGGTGTTTGTGATTACCGATAGGACTGCAGGATGTCAATCAGGCCGATGTACAGGAGCAAGCGCTCGCCTTTCCCATTGACTGCTGGGATACCTCCCATCCTGTAGGGGCCACACACACACACAGACACACACACAGACACACACACAGACACACACACACACACAGGACACATGTAAGTGTAAATGACACAGGTTTCTGATTCAGTTAAATATTGAGTTGAGAGCAGATTCAAACCCTTCTGATCACACACACAAACACATAACTGTACATTTACATTTAGCAGACGCTCTTGTCCAGAGCGACTTACAGCAAATACAGGGACATTCCCCCCTGAGGCAAGTAGGGGTGGAAGTGCCTAAGGTGCCCAAGGACACAACATCATTGTCTTTTCCACCCTCTCAGTCCCCTGACTCCCTCTGTACTCACGTGTCGTCCGTGTCGATGCTCTCCCCGCAGGCTGCGCCCCCCTGGATGGACTCCATGGCGGTGGAGTACAGGGCCTTCTGAGCCACAGGCCTCTTCTCATCACTGCTGCCCTGGGAGCCCTCCAGCTGCTGCTCCCGCTCAGCCTGGTCCAGGTTGTGAACACCCAGGAGGAGGCTGTAGTCCATGATCTTGAAGCTCTCCAGCACCTGGACACACACACACACACAGACAAGGACAGACACACATACACACACAAAGAGAGATAAACAGACACACACACACAGACAGGAAGAAAGGCTGACTTTAGAGCCTATTTTCATTTCTGGACACACAATATATAAATCTTCATCCACCTTCAGGATGTCTGTGTCCCCTGGACTCCATCCCTCCATCCTTAATCCCTCCCACCCACTCCCCTCCCCAGCCCTCCCCCCCAGCCCTCTCCCCTCACCAGACAGTCTCTCTGCAGGGTCTTGACCAGGGCGCTGTGGGTGTCCTGGTCCAGCATCAGACCATCCGGCATGTCCTGCATGAAGTCCAGATCCTTGAAGGTGGGCCGGGCCTTCTCACGCTCCTTCTTGGAGGCGCGGCGCTTGTAGGTGGAACCCTTCAGGTCGTACTTGAGGTGCATGCGGACCACCCTGGGTAGAACGTTGTTCATGACAACCATCCGGATGTTCTTCCCCCCCGACTGGACGCAGTACAGGCCAAAGAACTTGGGCAGCAGGGTGCGAGGGTTCTGGTTCAAGTTCTGGGGGGGAGGGGGAGAGAGAGAGAGAGAGGGGGAGGCAGGGAGTGAGAGAGAGACAATGGGAAAGAGTGGCAGAGGGAGATATCTACACTCACAAGTGATCCTAGAGTCTAATTGAATCTAGTAAAATAAGCTGCTTATCCACAATCTGTTCTCTCCTAAATATTTAAGCAGTCCACACAAGCGCAACGGTTAAGACAACACTCACACACAGCCTCCAACATTAACCGAGGCTACCTGAAACCCATTGGTGTAATGAGAGAGGACCGAGCTCCTGATCCAATCAGAAACAGCCAGGCAGATTTCAGAGCCAATTACAGAGATGTGAGATGTTGGGAGCCACGAGCCTTGGGCCCGAAGCCAGGACTAAGGACCTTCAGAGGACAGAGTAGGAGTGGAGAGAGAGGGAGAGAGAGAGAGAGAGAGATGGAGAGAGAGAGAGAGAGATGGAGAGAGAGAGAGATGGATGGATGGAGAGAGAGAGAGAGAGAGAGAGAGAGGGAGAGAGAGAGAGAGAGCAGCTCCCAGTCACACATGACCCCCAGAGACCAGTGAGACACAGCAGAAACACATCAACACCAGAAACACGTGAGCAAGAGGGAGAGAGAGAGAGAGAGAGAGAGAGAGAGAGAGAGAGAGAGAGAGAGAGAGATGCAGGAGAGAGGGAGAGAGAGGCAGGAGGGAGGGGGGAGGAGAGAAGAATACGACTGTGAGAGAACAGGGTACAATAAACAGGGTAAAGAGAGCGTGACCAGGAACGGTGTGAGCGATGGAAAATTGGGGAGGAAAAAAAGAAAAGAGACAGAGAGGAAGAGTGTGGACGGAGGTGTGGAAGAGGGCAGCGTGTGGAAACTACAGCCAGAGGTGAAGCGTGTTACATCACATCTACAGCTTCACTGACTTTCTGCCTGCTTCTGTTTCCGTGTGAAACCTGCTGTTATGCCTGCCTGCCTTCATCCCATATCCATATTTGTGTGCCTGCCTGTCTGCCTGCTGTAGCCCTAGAACAGTCAGCCAGACCGGCCGTGAGCCTGAATCCCCCCAGCTTCATTAGCCCACACAGACGCAGCCATTCGCGTCAGGAAACTGCCGCGCCGTGGAGCCGCAATGGAGGAAAGGTCAGAGTGAGTGTGTGAGAATTCCTGCTCCTGGATCCCAGGCTGAGGGGCTCCTCTCCTGGGTACAGGAGGTGAACACACTCCTGCTGGGTGTCAGAGCTCCACAACCTGCTGCTACACAGACCCACACACCTGCCACGCTCAGCAGATTAGACCAGCCTAGTACAGCTAGATTAGTACAGCTTGTCCCGGTCTAGAACAATAAGATAGACCAGCCTAGTACAGCTATCTTAGTACAGCTTGTCCCGGTCTAGAACAATAAGATCAATAAGACCAACCTAGTACAGCACATTAGGACAGCATGTTCCAGTCTAGAACAACAGACAAGGCCAACCTAGATAGAACAAGTGTGAATGAATGAGGCGTTGCTAGGGAGGCGTGTCTGACTGACATAATCTCACCATGTAGTATCCAGGCAACAGCTTCTGAAGAAATTCTGCCTCCTTGTGCATGACGGTCTTGATGATGAACTCGTCGTCTTTCGTCAAGTAGAACACCGAGCCGCTGGCTCCAGGATTGGACAGCTCGATCAGGGCCTCATTACATAGGGAATACTAGACAAACACACACACACACGTGTACACAGAGGTTAATTGTTTTCAAAGCAGTATTCCTGGTCCCTGTGGTGTGATAGGTGGTCTCTCTCCCCATTCCTCTCTCCCCATTCCCCTCTCCCCCCACCCCCTCTCCCAACCTGTTGACACACACACACACACACACACACACACACACACACACACACACAAAGGACGACAGCATGATGCATCGCCCTATCACACAGCACAGGAAAAAGAGGGGGAGGGAGAAACAGGGGAAAAGGGGAGGGGAGGGAGAAATACAGTGAGGGCCAGAGAAGGGGAGGAGGTGAGAGAGAGAGGGAGAGGGAGAGGGAGGGAGGGAAAGGGAGAGAGAGAAAGGAAGGAAGATATACATAGAAATAAAGTGGAGATAGAGAACTATTACCCTCAGGATTGGTATGATGAATCACTGCACACACGCGCACACACACACACACACACACACACTATGGCCTCAACATGCGCACACACACACAGACATTACACACACCTTGTTCACTCCAGAGCTTAACATAAGGCCTGTAATATGCATCAATCTGTTGCTTGAGGGGTTGCTATGGCAACTAATCTGAGATTGAGCTCACCGCTACTATCTGTTGGCAGAGTCTGGACCCGTCTGGCCTTCTAAACCAGACAGGGGGGCGGGGGGATGGGGGGGGGCGGGGGGACCCTGGAGAGCAGGGCGGAGCTCTACTAGTCTGGGCTGAAGAACCTGCATAGACCTGAGTATCTCTTCCAGACCAGACCAATCAATCAAGGATCAGTAGCTCAATCCTGGTGGTTTGTATCCCACAGACATTATAATCGGTAATGAGACGTCTGCTTGAATGTAGTTATTCTGGGTTGTGGATAAATATGACTAAGGGACATAATTATCCTGAGGGAGAGAAACAAACACGCACAAACACACACACACACACACACACACACACACACACACACGGCCAGAGCACAGACAGAATGTGACAGAGGCCAGGAGAGGGGAGCGCTGTGTCCATCACACACACACACACACACACGTGTTTGCCCCGAGTCAGTCAGGCACGATCACACACACAGTGACAGCATTATGATGTCAGTGGGGAAAAAAAGGAAAAACAAACAAACAAAAACATATTCATACACGTGGAACCGTAGCCTGTGTGTGTGTGTGTGTGTGTGTGACAGAGCTATGATTCATGTAGCCTCGCTCAAATGCTGGCAGGCTGATAGGGTGTGACAGGTCCCCTCTAACCCCCCCCCCCCCCCCCCCCCCCGCCCTCTAACCTCCCCCCGCCCTCTAACCGCTCTCTCTGTTTGTCTGCCTGTCTGTCTGTGTGTCTGTCTGTCACTCTCTCTGTTTGTCTGTCTGTCTGTGTGTGTCTGTCTGTCACTCTCTGTTTGTCTCTCTCTCACAGTATACACAAGTCACATGACAGGAAGGTAGTGATGAAGCTCCGCCTCTTACAAGGTAGTCGTCTGGCCGGATCCCAAACAGCTCTCTGAAGTAGCGGAAGGCGACGGGGGCGTACGTTTTGAAACGGAAGTCAGGGAAGTGGTGGGCTGGAGTCAGGTTACTGCCTTCACTGCAGGGGGGGGGGGGGGGGGGGGGGGCGGCACACACACCAAGACACACACAAACACAAACACTAGTCAACACTGTTAAAGCCACATGCTGCAGTTCATAAAAATCATAAAAACACAGGTGAGTGGTGACATCACAGGTGAGTGGTGACATCACAGGTGTGTGGTGACATCACAGGTGTGTAATGATGTCACACCTGGGGAAGAAGATGCTCTCCACCACGTAGAAGTCCTGCATGAGCACGTCCCTCTCAGGCTTGGAGCTCAGGTTCCCCACCGTGTATCCAATGCCCAGCTGGATGGCTCCTTTCAGGGCAGAGGAGGTGGTCTGGAGGGGTGGGTGGTGGTTGTTAGGAAGTTTTGGGGTATTTGATTCATACAAAACAAACCAAGGGAGGCTGGATGGAGGCTCGGAGGAGGCTGACCCCACCTTCTTGTAGGTAGTCTCCCCTGATGCGTCCACCCCTCTGTGGCCGATCTTCTTCCCCTGGCCGGGCAGGCCAGAAGACGAGGGCATCTGCAGGGCCGTGGGAGAGACACAGAGGAGGGGAACATCAGAACAGGAAGTTTGGGTGAAGCCAGACAGCAGCTGATAGCCAGCTGTGGTGAGGGAGAGCCGATGGTTTTGGGTAGGAAGGATAAAAGTACTAACCTCTGTTATGAAGGCCTTTCTAGCAGCAGCATCTGAGAGAGAGGGAGAGAGAGAGAGAGTGAGAGAGTAAGAGAGAGAGAGAGAGAGAGACAGGGAGAGAGTAAGAGAGAGAGAGAGAGAGAGAGAGAGAGAGAGAGAGAGGAAGTTAGTCCCCGTGAGCTCTGGAACATTCTTTTGCTATAGCAGCACAGCAGAATCCCAGCGCAGCCCTTAAGAACAGCACGTCAGCGTTAAGAAACAGCAGAGAGTTCAGGGTAGCTTGGAACAGCAGAATCACAACACTGAGCAAACTCATCTCCCTCCATAAATGGGTCTCTGGCCTCCCTTCTCCAAGCACAGCAACACCTTGCTCCGACACACAGCATCCTCCTCCTCTCTCCATCTCATGTGACCCCCCCCCCCCCCCCCTCCCCCCCTAGTCTGGCGAGCAGAAGCTCGCAGCGCAGGAAGCAATCAGCGAGGTCCTCATTCACCCCTGCTGGGCTCAGCGCTGCCTGAAATAGAATCCTAATTGTGGCCATTTACTCCACTCTGTGTAGGGATGAGGAGCGGGGAGATGAGGTGGAGGGTGTGAGAGCGTAAGAGAGAGGGAGGGAGCAGAGATTGAGGGATGTGAAGAGGGAGAGAGAGAGAGATCGACAGAAGGATGGAAGGAAAGAGACAGAGAGATGTGGAGAGAGAGTGCAAGATGGAAAGATGTGTGAGAGAGATGGAGAGATAGACCGACGGAAAGAGATAGAGAGATGTCGAGAGAGAGAGAGCAAGATGAAGAGAGACAGAGAGACAGAGAGACGTCGAGGGACAGAGAGAGAGATGTCTGAGGCCTTGATAGCACTACAGAACGTAGTTATCGATCCACTCGGGGGAGCCTGATTGGATGACGTGTGGAGTAAACAGAGGCATGGTCCTACTACGGCTTGATCAATACGAAAGGACTCGACTTACAAAGGCAGAGTCAGGACTACGTGTTCACATGTAGCGACTTTATGAAATGAAACGCTCCGTCTCTCTGCTTCTTGACAAGCTTGTATCTGGTGACAGAGAGATGAGGGAGGTTTGTAGTGTTTCTGCTTCAGGCTGTAGAGTTACAGCATGCTTGTGTCCGGGCAGTCTGCCTGCCTGCCTCCAGCCTCTCTCTCTGCCTCCAGCCTCTCCCTCTCCCTCAGCCTCCCCATCTGCCTCTTCCTCAGCCTCTCTTTCTGCCTCATATCCTCACCGTCTTGAGGCATCATGTGACTGAGTTTGAGAAAAGCGGTTTGCCACCTTCTCCTCCAGCTTTCACCATGATCTCTCCCCTCCCTCCATCCTCCCCCCATCCTCCCTCCATCCTCCCTCCATCCTCCCTCCATCCTCCCTCCATCCTCCCCCCATCCTCCCTCCATCTCCCTCCATCCTCCCTCCATCCTCCCCCCATCCTCCCCCCATCCTCCCTCCATCCTCCCTCCATCCTCCCCCCATCCTCCCTCCATCCTCCCTCCATTCTCCCTCCATCCTCCCCCCATCCTCCCTCCATCCTCCCTTCCCCCCTCCTTACTCATCACACACAAACTCACTGAGGGGATGAGAGCCCAAACGTGCCAAAGCAATCCCCAGCACTGCAGGCTAGATAACAACACGCCAATCAGCCAGCCAGTCAGTCAGCCAGCAATTCAGCCATTCAGCCAGTAAGCCAGCCAGCCATTCAGCCAGCCAGTCAGCCTCCTACTGGCTGGCTGTCTCAGGGAGAATGTTGACAGTGCAGATGAAGACACAGGCTGGTGCTGGTACTGCTTCCTGCTTCCTGTTCCTACATGAGCTGGTGCTCCTGTGTGTCTGACTGCAAACACTTCCCTCACAGCCCTGTGTGTGTGTGTGTGTGTGTGTGTGTGTGTGTGTGTGTGTGTGTGTGTGTGTGTGTGTGTGTGTGCGTGCGTGTGTTTGTGTGTGTGTGTGTGTGTGTGTACAGTGTTTCTACTTTCCTTTAGCTTTGTTCCCCAGCCCTGCAGTATAAAGGCTCTGAACTGCCGTGTGTGTGCGTGTGTGTGTGTGCGTGTGTGACTGTGTTTCTTTGAGCAGTTTGAATTACAGTACAGGACTACATTACCCTCATCATTAACCGCATCATCATAAATATTTGCCACTTGTAGATGCCAGCCTAGGATACCTGGTATTTGTAGTTTTATTACTTCAGACTGAGATGCACAGGACCCCTCTGTAAACAGACATTATCCATCTCTCTCTCTCTTTCTCTCTCTCTCTTTCTCTCATTGTCTCTCTCTCCATCTGTCTCCAGTAACTAAGGAGTCTGTTGGCAGGATCTGAATGTATCTAGCTGAACAATGACCTGATGGTATGATGGTCACAGTACTGTTCCCCTGTCACAAACAGCTGCTCTGCTCTGGGCAGCCAGATCCACACTGATGCTGTGGCTCTACTGGACTCTACTGCTGTATTCTACTGGACTCTACTGCTGTATTCTACTGGACTCTACTAAAGTGATGTGGCTATATTCTACTGTACGCTACATAGTAGTAGTTGTTCTCTCTCCTTCAGGTTCTCCATCCAGTACAAACTCAAACAAACACACACAAAAACACACAAACGCACAAAGTCTCGCTCTTCTCATTCCCTCGTTTCCATGGCATCGCGATTGAGGTCAACTTAGTTTTTTTTCTTTTTTCCCTTCAGTTCTGCACGTGTGCACGGAATCAACAGACACATGCTGCCTGCCACGCTCTCTCTCTCCCTCTCTCTCTATCGCTCCCTCTCTCTTCATATCTGCCTCTCTCTTTATATCACCTCTCTCTCTCTCTCTCTCTCTCTCTCTCCCTCTCTCTCTCTCGCTCCCTCTCTCTTCATATCTCGCTCTCTCTTTATATCCCTCTCTCTCTCCCTCTTTCTATCGCTCCCTCTCTCTTCATATCTCCCTCTCTCTTTATATCCCTCTCTCTTCATATCTCCCTCTCTCTTTATATCCCCTCTCTCTCTCCGCCACTGTTTTTCCTCTCCTCTCCCCTCCCTAGTGACGATAGATGGCGGTGTACAAATCCGACCAAAACAACATAACAACACAGCAGTGGAGTCTGGGACACAAGGGCAATATCAATCAGGTTTAGACTTCCATTAACAGCTGTTAATCATGTTTATGATGTTTGACAGGGTGAACATCCTGGCCTAACCCTCTGACAGGAACAAACATGGTAGAAAACAGCCGCTGGATTTAACAACAGACCTTCCCATACAGGAAGACAGGGCCTAGGTTACCGTGGCAAACTAAAAATAGCTCAGCCTTAACCACGGTTTAATGAATGCAGAATGAAAGGGGGCCTTTGATGCACATGCTAATGTTTACGTGAGCTTTTACTGTCTGAGGTAACTATATGTAACATTATTGTATATTACCTTTTACATTTCTTTCAATTTTATGTTGCCCAATTAGATCTACTTACTCCCTGGCCAGCTGCTATGAAGGCAGAACTAGATGAACCATCAGTAAAGATGTCCGCTTCAGGATCCATATTAAGAGTGAATATGACTGGAGTAAAAGTATTTTACTACCAGCCCCAAGAGACAGGGAGAAAGAGCTTGTAGCCTGGGGGATGGACATTGTTACCCATAATGCACCTGGGTCATACCTACCCATAATGCACATGGGTGGCCTAAGGTATCTGCCTGCCAAGCACAGCCAGTTGAATGAGCTCGGTCTGTCCAGCTCCTGCCCTCTGCTCACCAGAGGCCACAGACTGACTGCAGTTATCTTTAAGCAGCCATCAACTTCACTGATGCTAAGATGTTAAATAGTGGTTCAAAGTGTTTCCTCTCCATAACAGCAAATTGGCAGAATGATGGCGTTACACACACACAAACAAGACACAAACAAGACATGTAGGCCCAAGGTGCAACGAGAGAAGATTTCTGTACGTTGCAACACATTAACCACAGCTTGACTCAAAAACAAGCTATTCATCCACAGAGAGGCTGGTTTCTAGTCTAGCCTGGTCTTGTCTGGTCAACATAGCTGAGTGTGTCCTCAACAGTGCATACCAGTTAATTCCAGTGTGTGTGTGTGCGTGTGCAGGTGTGTGTGAGTGTGAGAGCGTGTGTGTGTGTGTGAGTGTGTGTGTGTGTGTGTGTGTGTGTGTGAGCCTGGAAGAAAGCCTGTCACAATCCCCCAGCAGTTCAGTTAGATCTAACCCCATTTTGTTCAGTAGCAGACTTCATGAAAAGCTTCCCTTAGTTCAGCTGTACCACTCCACTGAGATTTGTGTGTGTGTGTGTGAGAGAGTATGTGTGTGTGTGTGTGAGAGTGCTGTTAAGCAGTGCAGTGACTTTATGAAGTCATTCCTCTACTTACACAGTCTTCTAATGCACCGTGCATCACACTGACTAGGCTAATATCCCTGAGACTGCAGAGACCGGATTGCTACGTGTAACAGACAGACAGACAGCCAACCAGACAGACAGCCAACCAGACAGACAGCCAACCAGACAGACAGACAACCAGACAGACAGCCAACCAGACAGACAGCCAACCAGACAGACAGACAACCAGACAGACAGTGAACCAGACAGACAGCTATAGACACATTTTCCTCAGTCACTAGATGAGTAGTAGTACTCTAGCTATCATAATTCCAATTTATAATCAACTAGAAAAAAATTCCTAAAGAAATTTTGAGTGTGCGTGACTCTGGCCCGGGACTCTCCCCCATACATCACTGACACTGTTGAGTAATTTTCACAATATGACTTCTACCATTGCTTAGGTATGTGACTGATCAAGCTTTCAACAGGTGTTCATGTGCTGATGCACTAGTAGTAGCGTAAACACTAATTTCAGCAGGATTAAAGACAGCTCCACTTGAGCACACTGCCACAGTTTAAGTTTAAGTAGTAAGCAAGCAGTAAACAATTGGTCACTCTGTGTCAGGTAGCACTTTACATTACAGTTCAGTAGCATAGTAATAGTTTGGTTCTAATTTGATAATAGTGATAAATGCTTTCAAAAACTTAGAGTGTAAAATGACCCAAATACATCCAATGCCAGAATTAGGCCATCAATGGCTATGACTTTGGTATTAGAAATACACCTTTTATCAAAATGATACCGCATTATAAATATCAGATAACATTATAAAGTTATACAGCTGTGTTAAATGTCAAATCAATCCACATGCAATCAAACATGTAACAAATCAGGATTCAGCAATAAGCTAGCACTAGGTCACACAGTTCTGATATCACACTAACAAAAACAGTGCTTTTTATCCAACATTAATTGAGAAAAACACACACGCACATACACATACACACACGCACATACACACACACACATATATATATATATATATATACATAGATAGATAGATACATATATGTGCATACACACAGGCAGTCTGTACATTAATGACTTAATGATGAACTGCCAATCAAACCATTCAGTGCAATGAATCACTTAGTAGCTGACACACAGGTTCAATCATCTATAAACTACAGGACTCCCCATACAACACTAGCCAATAGTTTGCAAGGTCAACCAGTATCCAGACGATTATGAATGTTTTACAGCAAGCCCCCCCAACAATTTAAATAGCAATTCCTAAAAGACCTGTATTTAATCCCCACTGTTTCTCTATGGAGCGGCAACTCCATTAACTGCCGATCCCGACCTCCCACACACCTCCCCAATATCTTGTTAGATTCCTATGGACCCCACCACATGAACCCTGCCCTCAAACCTCCCCGCACTAGCCCCCCCGCCCCCCGCGAACGCCGATCGCCCCCCCCCCCCTCCGAAAACAACCATAAACGGTCAAAATGCACACAAATAACCCTCCCCACAACCCTTCACCACCGTCCTGACTGATAAGCACATGAATACATAAGCCCAAATGTTAAAGAAGTCAAAAACCCACATCTTAGATAGCATGCTAGCAAAACATATGCTGATGCACTAGCAATTAGCTTAGGCGCTAATTTCAGCATTGGTCGCTAATGTTAGCAAACAGCATATCTTTACAGCTAGTTGGAATGTCAGTTGTAAATCCTGACTGGTAAGTACATGAATACCTATGAGCCCAAATGTTAAAGAAGTCAAAAACCGACATTTTTGATAGGATGCTAGCGAAAGAGTTGAAAAAGATGTTTGCTTACCTTAGAGACTTAGAGCCAGAGAGGAAGAGTTGAGTTGGAGTACAGTTTATAAATACACCCGAAACAAAAAGAACCAATTTGATTCCTCCAGTAAATATCCTCCAATTAAAGTTATTAAATGTGAAATTAATTACTGTTCGTAAAATAGCCACCGTCATTCGTGGCCACCGTCTCTCCTCTTTCAAGCACGTTGCTAAGTAACGAACTTCGCAACTGTTGCAACGGTCATAGCAGTTGGACAGAGAGAAAAGGCTTACAGCACCCCTCGAACAGGAAGGATTTCTGGCCAAACCGTGTTTCCAATCATAAAACCAGGTTAACGTGAAGCCGGCTGAGCCCTTCCTGAACGTCTACATAGGCATTTTGTGTTGACAAGTGAAGAAATGTGCTCTTGGGAGCAATTCTAAAAAGTGTTCGTTTTCTATCTTTTCAGTTACAGCCCCGCCTCTCTTAACATAGGAGTCTATGAGGCTGTTCATGGGTGCTGCGGCCGAATCTTCGCATGTCAAGCTAAAACAATAAATCTGACAGATAAAGTAAAGCAAGTGTGAGCTAGAGGACACATTTTCCTACGTTTCTATGTATAAATTGTGTCTGTAGTGGTGCATTTGAGGCCATGGTAGTCAAATACGTTTTATTTTTTAAACACAATTCTCTCTCTTCTCCACACTCTAGCGATGACATCACCACTCTACCTCTCAAACATTCTCTCCATTGACACCTATTCATTTTTTTGGTGTGGTTTTTGGCAATTTTTGGGCAAAATTGTTCGCCAAAAGTCTTAGATAAATCATAGCACACATGTCGGGGCCGAGCCGCACGTTTTGATATAACTTTTGTGTATATGCGTCAAAAACTCTGGTAGGTGTTTTGAGCCAAAAAAACGGCGTAAGAATAATAATAAACGCTAGTAATAACATAGTGTGCGCCTTGCAGCACGCACACAATAATCCTAATCTGGGATTCAGGTCAAGGCGATTGAGTTTTATAGAAACAGGTGGAGGTTTTTTCAAAATTATAATTTCAGAATAAGGTCAGCTATTGCTTGTTTTGCAACACTGAGAGAGAGACACAGAGAAAGTGACATAGAGAGAGAAGGAGAGAGAGGGAGAGAGAGACATAGAGAGAGCATTGTGTTCCTCATACCTCAGGCGGAGCTAAAAACAGAATGGCCCTGCAGGCCCAAAGTGGAAGAGAGGAGAGGATGGGTGAAGGATTACACACACATCCCAAACTCAATGTGTTTTCATCTCAGAGGCTTCAGAGTAAGATAGGGCGGCCGTCCGTCACTGATCCTTTAAGACTGGAGTAGAGTGAAGAGAGAGAGAGAGAGAGAGAGAGAGAGAGAGAGAGAGAGACAGAGAGAGGAGAGAGAGAGAGAGGAGAGAGAGAGAGAGAGAGAGAGAGAGGAGAGAGAGAGACAAAGAGGAGGGAGGAGAGAGAGAAAGAGAGGAGAGAGAGAGAGAGAGAGGAGAGAGAGAGAGAGAGAGAGGAGAGAGAGAGACAAAGAGGAGGGAGGAGAGACAGAGAGAGAGAGGAGAGAGAGAGCGGGGAGCGAGAGAGGGAGAGAGAGAGAGACAGAGAGAGAGAGAAAGAGACAGGGAGGGGAGAGAAGAGAGAGAGGGGCAGACATAGAGAGATAGACAGAAAGAGAGAGAGAGAGAGAGAGAGAGGGGGGAGAGAAAGGACAGAGGAGACAGACTGAGAGGTTGTTTTAAGGGAACGACAGACCACAACAGCCTCCTATCGATAATCCCTGAAGTGTGTTTGTCACTCAGAGCCAGGTTCCCCACCTGAGAAGTAACATCAGTGAGATGGAGCAGGCCAGGCTGGTGAAGGAATCTGCTCCCAGCTCAACACCATCAAAGATGCATAAACCCTCCAGAGTGTGTCTCTGCTTAACTAGCAAAGCATGCCTGTGCTCTGGTGTGGAGGGCTGGAGCGTGACCAACAATTGATTGGTTTAACCTTTCCCATCGGTCTCCTCACGTAGGTGAAAGGTTTTGCCTCCCACAAGGGGCCTCGCTTCGGGGGAACGTCAAAGGAGGGGTTGGGTAAAGTTCTCCATCCGTACAACAGGGAACCAAGGTTGAATTCAGCCTGTGCTCGTGCCATGGCAAACTCATCATTCATCTCACGTCTGAATGAAGCTTTCTGGGGGCAGTAGTGGGGGGGTGGGGGGGGTTGGCCACGTGGCACGTTTCAATTTGAACAAAATTGCCAAAAAGACTTTAATGTGGGTGTCTATCTCTGGGGAGGCTTTTACAGAGAGTCTTTGAAGTCCAGCTCCTCTGAAGATAATGGTGTTGGCGACAGCAGACAGATGAACAGATCAAACCGCTGTAATATCCTGTCTAAACCTCACTAATCTGGCGGTGTTCCTGTTGGGCAACGTGTCTGTGTGTGTCTTGGACTTCCTGTCAGGAAGTGAGGTGCTAATATTCATCCTCAGCGGTGAAACCAGCACCTGCTAATTACAATCTCAGCTAACTGTGCTCTGTCTGCCAAGCCAGACATCTCAAACCACTTCTACCTCTCCTGCCCCACGCCCCACTCCTCTCACTTCCAATCCACCCCTCCTGACCCCACTACACCCCTCCCGCCCTCACCCACCCCTCCCAACTGCCTTTTACTGAATGAGGAACACCAGGGCACTGGTATGGCAGGGGGCTGTGACAGCACTACTGGCATTGTAAGACCAAGCCCTGCGTCATTAACACACCACACACAGGAGACATGGAGAGACTGGGAGAGGACCCAAATGTCCAGTCCAACTTCTACAACCGAGGGTATACACACACACACACACACACACACAAAAGGCCTGCCTGCCACCCTGATAGTGCCCTGGCACTGTGGTGTCAGGGTGAGACAGAGAGAGATGTGGAAGGGACCAGCCTGCTTTGTGGATGATGCAGCATGCAGGCTGTTGTGGATCCGTCAGCAGATCTGACAGCCTGAGCCTGCAGCACAGAGAGATAAGGAAGGAGGGATGCTGAAAAACGAGGGGCAGGGACTGGGGATTCACTCACAGAGGGGAGAGACAGAGAGAGAGAGACAGAGAGAGAGAGAGAGAGAGACAGGGAGACAGGGAGACAGAGAGACAGAGAGAGAGAGAGAGAGAGAGAGAGAGAGAGAGAGAGAGAGAGAGAGAGAGAGAGAGAGAGAGAGAGAGAGAGAGAGAAGGGAGTGAAATATTGGATACTGAGGCAGAAGAGAGAAAAAGAGAGAGTTTAGATTAATTCTGTGGAGGCTGACATCGGCCAGTTTTTTTATCTCAAAAGGGAGAAGGAATGGAACGATAGCGTCAGTTAGTGTGAGTTAGGGACCAGGGAGATGGCTCCTTAATGAGACAGGATGACTCTCACATCACATTCTCTGATGGGAGGTGGGGAATGATCTGTTTCCCAACCAATGATCTATCACTAAACATGACGGCCTGACGCAACTGCTGGCATTTGCATTGAGCTGTTATCTACACAGAAGAGCTGAAGATGGAGTCATGATTAGACGCTCTTATTCCTGGGGGCTTCCATCAAAGAGAAGTTATAGCCTAGTAAACTGTGACTAGCTGAACTATCTAACCTGATCTTTGACAGTTTACAGTCTCGACTTAACTAGCTATTGACGGTCTCCACGGCGACACAGGCAGGTGATGGTTCAGTAAGAGTTGGAGCCTTGTGCTGCTAAATATAGACAGTGGTGAGGGAGGGGTGCAGCACAGTGCAAACTTTGTGTCAAGTCAAGGTTTGATGAATACACAGAGAGAGAGAGAGAGAGAGAGAGAGAGAGAGAGATAGAGAGAGAGAGAGAGATAGAGAGAGAGAGAGGGAGGGAGAGAGAGAGAGAGAGAGAGAGAGAGAGGGAGGGAGAGAGAGAGAGAGAGAGAGAGAGAAACCTTGGCAGAACGCAGTAGAACTTAGTGCAAGAAGGAAAAGAAAATCATTTAGCAGACACTTTTATCCAAAGCAACTTCGAAAAGAGAGCTTTACAAAAAGAGCATCGGTCACTGATGAATTTCAGTGCCATTAAAAGCACCTCATTCTGTGGTCAGTTCTGTATAACCCAGCATCAGATGCTTCTTACTGCCCGACTGAAGGGACTGGCATGAGTAGCCAGTGGAAGTTTCAGACATGTGGCAGGTTTCATAGTCAGAGTTAGAGGGTCCGTTGCATTTACATCAAATTGAAAATAAAGCTGCCAACGCAGAGAAAGAGAGAGAAGGGGAGAGTAAGAGAGAGTGTCCGACTAGCTTGTGCCCCACTGATTCATGGGTTCTCTGTCATCCTGTCAAAGGAGAGTGCTATACCCATGATGGACACTATAAAACACACCAGCCTTCAAACACTACAGACCCGACTATTAGAGCAAGACTGGCTGTTGGCTCAACACTAACCCACCCATCCACTATGCAAACATGCACAAAACCAAACATATTTCAGCTGAAATCATAAAGTAATGTTGACATGAAGGAAAAGCATATATCCTTTCCGTTCCATATCATATGAGTAATTGTAGTACTTCAAGTTGATGATTTTATAGGTAAAAAACGATGGCAGCACATCATATTTAGAGGAGGCTCCCTGTCAATCCTACAGACCAACACCTCAATCATTACAATAAAAAAATAAAAAAAGAGAGGTAAATCCTTTGCCACACCCTGGGTGTGCTGCCTAGATACAGAATTAACATCACTTACATCCATTTCATTTCATAATTGATACGTGTTTATTCCACTTAACACGTATATCTATATATTATATCTATAGATTTACCTATATGCAGTACCAGCATTTGCAAGCTGGTTATCTTAGCTGACTGTCAGTCAACTCAAAAGTACATGATCTAAATGAGATAGTCACTGCTAACACACACACACACACACACACACACACACACACACACACACACACACACACACACACACACACACACACACACACACACACACACACACACACACACACACACACACACACACACACACACACACACACACACACACACACACACACACACACACAATAGTATTTTCTATCTAGCCAGGTTAGCATGTCCAGCTACACAGTTCCATCCTTAATAGGTGCAAAGATCAGAGATGAACCTGGAATACATCATGAATCTGCTGCTTGAGTATATCGAGCTGGTCTGTTATTCTAATCCGAGCACCTTGTACATCAACATTATTATATATATATACATGCATATATACCCATATCACCGGCATCCATTCCATAGCTGACTCCAACCACCGTGTCCGTATCATCGGATGCTGTGGCCCCGGACAGCAGGCTCCCATCCCCGGCCTCGGGGCTCCCATCCCCGGCCTCGGTCAGCCCTCCTGCCGCTCCTGCCTCCATTCAGACTCCCGGAGAGAAAGGACGAGCCGTCCGAATAAAAACACCCAGAAGAAAGAAGACGAAAGACTAAAGAACTAACGTTTTGTTTGAACAGTCTAAGGGTTGAATCAAGGTATTATAAAGAGTAATTTGGATCCAGGATCTTGGTTAGAGTCCTCGGTTGTTTTCGGCGCGGCAGCAGGACTTGATCTCAGCTCAGTTCAGGAGCTGTGAGCTGCTGTTCTTCTGCATCCAGGCTCCCTCTGTCTGCATCAACACATACTGCAACACCGCTAAAGGTCTAAAAACTGATTGGATAGCATGTTTTATTATAATATTTACACATACAAGGAGGTTTTTTTCATGCAATGTTTCCTTCCAAATTTACAAATATTTTCTGATGCTTGGTGCTTATGTATTGGCCATTGTACTGCATATTTAAATGGTTTACTGTAATGGATTACATTGGATCTCACCCCCTGACGGTGAAGGCAGACTGGCTTTGAAAGTGAATGAAGGCAGAATATCTTATTATAACATCCTTGCAGAATATAACCTGATGTAAGCTTTCCTCAGCCAGAGGCACTGACTGGACATAACATAAACTAGGGTATCATGTGAGATAATGTATTTACCCTGAATTATTTAACGATTTTTACCTGTGCAGCCAACTTGCGACATTGAACACTTATTTACTTAACAAACTACCATGGTTTCGGTACACAAAGCCAAATGAAGGGACTCTCAACAGATATACTGGATGTTTTTACCCAAACATCCAATAGAGGGCAGTATTGCCAAGATCTTTCTCAACCTTACACAATATTTTCCTTTATTTCCCTCTCATCACATGGTGAAACAAACACTCCTGTACAATCCCTTCATCTGAAGGTTCATGTTTATTGAAAGTAAATTCCTTTAGAAGAAGATGTTCACACTTGTCAAATAGTTTTAAACTAAACAGTATTAGTTTTGGATTTGGTTTAGGACATATTTCACATGCAGTTTTGACACTCCGTGGTGGGTGGTGGACAGGAAATTGAGTTCAAGGGGACTTTCCAGAAAACTAATCAGGTATGAGGTGGGTGTTCTTCCCAGTAAGGGTTGCACGCCATTTTACATCAGGTCTGCCCTATCCGTCAAACGGGTTGGCAGACAGACCGTCACTGGTCTGGGAATCAGACCCACCTACACCTCTTCTTGTCAGCAGGAGAGAGAGGGAAGATGAGGAGGAAGGGAGGGAGGGCAGAAATGGAAGATCTGTAGACGACACATCGTGATTCAGGATAAGATTACAGGTAGTTCGGAAGATCCCTCTCCACCACCTGCAATAAAAAAGAAGAGTATTACTGCACATACATATATCAGTCATTCAGAATCTCTATCTCAAGTCCAATCTGTGCTTCTAGGTTTATGGAGGCTTTTGCTATGTATGACCTTTATGTGAACTCCACTGCCCCCCCACCCCCTCCATCCTCAGCACTCCTCTCATGTGCCTTGAGCAATTTAATCATTTCTGTCTGCTTCACTGACTTGGGGCAGATGAGAAGCCCTCCTGTAGGCCTCTGAGGAGTCAACAGCCTTTTAGGAACCAAACACCAGAACGGGGCAAAGTGGCTCATCAATATGTGGCCTTGACTGCGGCTGGCTACGGTTCAGCACTGCCTCAGCTGGATGTCAGAGGGCCAATCATGTTTCCTATCAGTGAGTGTGTGAGTGTGTGTGTGTGTGTGTGTGTGTAAGGGTCATGCTTACACTAGGATCATCCATTGGAGAATATCTCTTCACAACCTGCCCCTCTTTGTTGATAAGAAACTGCAAAGGCAGAGAAAAGGATTAGAGAAACATCAGATACTGGTTAGTGCATCAACGCTTTACTGATTTACCCTACAGAGAAAATCTGAATATATCAGACTTGATCACGACCTATGAGTCTGACTGGAGGTGAGAACACAAACCTTGGTGAAATTCCACTTGATGGAACTAAAAAGGAAGAAGAAGAAAATAAATGAAAATGGAATCGACTGTTAGAATTTAGAGGATTTGAAGGTTCTAGTGATCCCACCCTGTCTATGTCCCACCCAGCTTCCAGCGGTTACTCACTTCCCCATGAAGCCTTTTCCGTTGGGCTGCTCTTTCAGCCACTTCCACAAGGGGTGGGCATTGTCCCCGTTCACGTCAATCTTACTGAACATGTCAAACTCAGCGTTGTAGGACTTGGCAAACTGCTTGATCTGAGTCTCTGTCCCTGGTTCCTTTTGGGTTACAAAACAGGATATATCAACAGTGAGTCAGTTCTGTTACGATACAGTATTATCGACATTATGCAAGATAACCTTGAGATTCTGTTACCCTGGTTTCAACAGGGTCTCAATGGCGACACGAAAGTAAACATGTAGCTGTTAATACCCCCCTGTGTAGCGTTTAACAACCCAACAGATAGCAAGCTTTTCAAATGATCTTAGAAATATGCCACGTTGCCAGAATGTAAGCCGTCTGAATGTGTAGGCCTTGGTCAGACCCTGAGCTTGGTGGCTCAGTGTGGGGACGTCAGTGAGAGAGGTGACCTACCTGCCTGCCAAACTGGTTGGAAGGGAAACCCAGGATGCGTAAACCTTTCTCAGCGTACTTAGCGTGCATCTCGGCAAACTGAGAATAGTTTACTGGAGTTTTACCTCATTTAGAGGCTACGTTTGTGATAATGACAACGTTGCCTCTGCACAACCATGAACACACACACACACACAAAGTGGGGAGAAAAAAAACAAGACTTAATTTATGTGGTATTATGTTAAATCGTTGTCCGGAACTTTATTGGACTAACTTGACAACTTAATAGGATGTTTAAGGTCTGTGGTGAGGATAGTGGCAAAAGCAAAGGAGAAATATGTCACCAAGTGTTTTTCGTATTAGCAAACACACCTGTATTTTTCCAGGGACACCTCATTGCCATCGATATCCTTGGCAGAGAATTCATAGATAGATGTGGCTGTCTGCCAACTCTCTGTCGGTAAAGACTGAGAGAAAAAGAGAGAAGATATTGGTTATTTTAGTAGTAGAGTACAGGTAGGCATACAAGTAAGGGCAAGTCTCCAGTATGACATGGGCTCTTCTTGTTGAAGGTTAAACACTTATGGAAAACAGTCAACAACATCAGGATAATTCAAAAGCTCCTAAAAAAGAACGGCATCAAGTTAAGTTTGTACGTTTTTTTCCACAACCTCCAAATAAATAATAAATACAACGTAAGTAGCCAAAACAAGTAAATGACTCTAAACTGCTTTGGCAGTTTAAGACGCATCCCAGACCCTCTTCGTATCGTTCTTACCATCGTCTGCAGTAGAAGAGAGAACAGGACAGAGGACCCCAAAAGACGCATGACTGCCTCTTTAGGAGAGTCCCACTTCAAAAAGTCTGAAATCGAATATATGCAGCCCCCCCTCCAGCTATCTGTACCACCTCACACCTGACACTGAGAAACTGTGAGCTGAGGTGCACCTTTTGTATGAAGCACAGTAGATCATTGATAGAGGAGATCTTATTTTTTCTGCTGATTCACAAAAACATCTGATCTCAAAGCGATAGCTCTCATAAACGCAGTAATACACACTGTTACAGAACACAGCTGAGTGGTCAAGGGTTAAAGGTAAAGGAAATCTCTTACTCAATCTAGGCAGAACTGATTAGGAGAATTAAGGGACTTGCAGGTGCTGTTGCAATTGGAACAACTGATATTACACAACACAGGGAAAATGTGCTTAAAGGTCATGAGAAAAACAAATACAGTGTCTGCAATTGACAACCATAAGAAAGTAGCTCAATCCAATCATTGTGATGTGATGTTTATCTGTATCTTTATCTGCAAACTCAAATGTAACGTCATATAACAACAGAATAACAATTTGTTTACATAACCCTTGACAAAGGCCTCACTCAGAAATACCCTAACCAGCGTATAATCCCCCATAATTCACTCAGTCACAATCTGTTTTGCCAGGAGATCATAAACACTGTAGTTTTTTCCCCCAGTTTAAATTTAGAATCATCAATTGCACATTGTTGTTTAAAATCATACTTGATTTTCACATCTGGTGAAATTATACATATATGTAGATACTATGGTCTTTACAAGTAGCAGTTGGGTATAAATAGACCTTCATTAGATCTACATAGAGGTGTCAAAGTCTTAATGAGGTTCACGGGTATGCATTAGAAGAGATTATTTCAAAATGTCTTGTGAAAGGAATTGCTGTACACTTTACCACGTATTTAAAGGTATAAAGGTCAGAAGGATGAATAAATACCACATTCTTATGAGTTCTTTCTGACACCAAGTAAAACCAAGTATCCTAACAGAGGTCACAGAACGATGAATCTGTTTCCTTTTGACCATCAGTAAAGGAACTGGTACTAATAGATAGAGATGAACATGAAACAACAGCATTGATCCATTACAGATGCAACATGAGGTCATATCAGGTCATCAAGGCCAAGCAGTTTTAGAAGCTGATATCAGACACATCAACCAGCAAACTAAAATCAACCTGCAGTCTATGATGTTCCCTGTAAACACATCAGTGAAAATTCACATGATCAAAACGTGTGTCGTCCTATAAGCCTACAAGTTAAATGAACTAAAGCTTAAATACTTTCCAGAAAAATGCCAGTATATCCAAATACTACTAACAGCCATTAAGCCGTTACTGTAATATAACATCGCATGCCTAAAGTCAGTATTTTGGATTACCGTGTCTGTTATAATATACAGTACCATGGCCAGTAGAAATCCACTGCACACCAACCCTGCAGATAATAAAACACAATGAAGTTTCTTCATTTTGTATAAACGACTGTAAATAAAGCGCTTACACCGCCCAGCTCTCATGACCTGTGACCCCAGGAGCTCATCTAAAGAAGAATTTCATGTAGAATATTCAGTTTTCTGTTTTTTAAATGTCTTTAGTCACAACTAGGGATTTAAATATAGTCCTTGTTTTGTTGTTGTTAATTATTTTGCATAAAACAAATAGAATAAAATTAAACATTACACCACGCACTGTAATTCAAAGACTCATAGCTCACAGAAACGTGTTTTTATATTTCAGTAATATTTATCTGAATGTTTTGCTACATATTTATACAACAATAATAGTTTTGGTTGGTTTTTATTACAAAAAGTAAAAAATCTATATAACAAGTGCGTTTACGTGACGTCATCAAAACGCGTCGAACAACAATTCAACGTGAAGCAGCGCATCTTAAGTCAGCATCTTGAATTATTTAATCTATTTATTAAATCTGTAGATTGGTAAACGTAATATTAAGATATGGATGACGAAGAGGAAACATACAGGTTATGGAAAATTAGAAAAACCATCATGCAGGTGGGTTATATTACCTATGTTTTGTTAACATCCATTCACAGTATTCTTCATACCATCTCATTGTCGCTGACTTTGTCTTATTATATTGAATGAGCTCGTATTAAACTATTATTTAAGTGTTTTGTTCTTGTTACAGGCCAATAGCAGCGATACATAGATTAAGACATTGCTGTAAATGTGGCAATCTAAATATAGCTACCTCATGGAATAGTCGAGAAATCTCCAGCAGAATGTTAATTATCCAAGACTAAAGTGATCTGTGCTCCTTTATAACTGAAGTCATGTGTCTGTTCATCAGCTGTGCCATGATCGGGGTTACCTGGTGACCCAGGATGAGTTAGACCAGACTCTGGATGAGTTCAAGAGCCAGTTTGGGGATAAACCGAGTGAGGGTCGACCCAGACGGACAGATCTCACCGTGCTGGTGGCTCATAATGACGATCCTACAGACCAGATGTTTGTTTTCTTTCCCGGTAAGATGATTAATGATCTCACCAAATGATAATGTTAATAACTGTATTAAAAATATACCCTTTATTAAGCAGTCATTAAGTCCGATTAAACACTTCCTGACACTCTCCCCCCCCCCCCTCCTCGTGCCCTCAGAGGAGCCCAAGGTTGGAATCAAGACCATTAAGATGTACTGTCAGAGGATGCAGGAAGAAAACATCACTCGCGCCATCATTGTAGTCCAGATGGGCATGACACCGTCAGCCAAGCAGGTAATGTGAAGAAGCACATTGAGAGTACGCTGCAGTTGTGAATCCTAACTTTCATAATGAATGAATTTCTGGGTTTCATTTCAGTCTCTCGTTGACATGGCCCCCAAATACATCTTAGAACAGTTTTTACAACAGGAGCTTCTTATCAACATCACAGAGCACGAGGTTTGGCTCAGATCTTTGTCTTTTATAGCAAAATGCTGATATAAGCAGTGTTTGTGTCAAAGTCACTATGGATGACTGATTATAATCTTGTGATTTTTTTCCCTCCCCCCCCACAGCTGGTTCCAGAACACATTGTCATGTCAAAAGAGGAACTATCTGAACTTTTAACACGCTAGTATCCTTCCACTCAGTATCTCACTGATATCTAACAATGAATCATACATGTACCATGAAACAGCTACTCCTACTGCATTACCTGGTTCCACAGCATGTGTAACCAATCAAATGCGTGGATCTCAAAGCCAATGAGAGTTGGCAGCGCTGACACCCAGTCACATGATCAGTTTTACGTCTTTACAGCATGTAGCTTTAATGAGAAGCGTGAAAGTACAGCTTCCGGGTTGTTTGTCCTTCACTTCCTGTTCCTGAAGTAAGTTGAAGGAGAGTCAGTTACCCAGGATCCAGGCTGGAGACCCCGTCGCTCGCTACTTCGGCCTGAAGAGAGGCCAGGTACTGGATGCACTTCCTGTCTAAACACAGTTTCTTTTAGTTTCTGCTTTGCAAAGATTTTAAGATTTTTTAAGATGCTTAATTTGATTGGTTGGTAGAGAGCTTGGCCAATTATATCAATATGTGGAGACCCAATCAGAAGCTCCATCTGCTGACAGATATACATATTCTGGGGAGATATTTCAGGTTGTTTTCCATGGCTGTTACAGGTTGTAAAGATTATCAGGCCCAGTGAAACAGCAGGACGTTACATCACCTACAGACTGGTCCAGTGACCTGCTGCTGGCAAGACTACTGATGCCAAGGTGGGACAAACTAAAACGGTTCAGACATCAGCTTCTTTTACCGCAACACTTAACAGTATAAGTCTGTTTACATTCAGTGGCATTATCTGTATACAGTTCATTACATTTGAGCCAACTCTGTTGCCATGGAGATAGGTACAACGTCAACTTGTGTGTTTTTGTGATCTCCCAGGTATGGCGCAACACCTTTCAGAGGAACTGGAGGAATCTGTCAATTTAGCTGTGTCATGACAACAGTGCTATTTTTGGCTGTTTTCCCTCTCCATTTTAATCCTGTTTTCAGTTACTTTCCTTTGTGAACTATTGCGATTTTGTGTAATAAAACCGACAGAAAAATGCGTAGTCAATGTTTGTAACCGCAGTAAACATTTACACACCAATAACTGATTGAACTCAAGTCTGTAGTCCTATTTAACCAAACAGTCTATTGCTACACCATCTTGCCAAAGAAGCATGTTTTGATAAATACAATTCTGCATGAAATTACCTTCTTTTTCCTGAAGAAAGCCATGGTGGATTTTCCTCTTCTCTCTCTCTCACAGCTACACAGGTAGTGAAATAAACCAAGCCAAACTTGTGTTGTTACTTCCTGCATGTCCCTGTGGAAAGGAGTTCAATACAGGAAGATACTGTGTTCCCTATTAGATCTATGGGGAGTTAAGAGACCAGTGACTTTGCATGTGGAGGGCCTGGGTGATGCAATCCACTAATCTGAACAAAGAATCAGTTATCTGTTTGCTTGTGTTCGTAAGCAACCTAAACAAGACTGTCATTCAATTACATTTAAATAGGATGCTTACCCTTTTAATTATTATAATAACTTGGAAAATAATGGTATTTAACACATTGTACATACAAAAACAGGCAACAGTTGAATGGGGAAAAAATTATTCAATAAAACCCTTTCTGGATAAATCTTTTTCAGTTTTAGTGCCGAAATAAAACCAGCAGCACTTTAACCCTAAATCTCAATCTCATGTATTGCTTACATCACTCTGACACAAAGACACCAAACTCTACCAGACCTTAATCAAAGCGTTTAGGACCAATGTGTAAGAAAGGTTTAAAAAGCGGACTTGGAAATGAAACACATTAAAACGTTTAAAAAACAACAGGCTCAGAAGCATTGAACAAGCAACCTTGTTCCTTCCAACATCCACATCTAAATAAAAGCTAGCGAAACATTCAGTACAACCGTTGGAAGATACAACTTTCTCAGATCCTTTCCAACAGTTGGTAAAGCCGGACTCATTATCGATTAAAAACCTCTAAAAACATACGCCATGTTGGACTAAACAGCAGATGAAACTGCTCATAAGCAACTTACCCACCTCACTTTGTGTTTTTTTTTCCTCAGTCACAACACATACTTGTATTTCCAACTGAACACAACTGGGGTGCGCTTGTTTAGACAAACTCTGCCTCGCTGTCCCTGTTCCTGCTGAGGGGGAGCTTACTAACACACAGGTGAGTCAGCGAGCGCCCTGCCTGGCCCAGCACACAGTTGTTGTTGTTGTTGTTGTTGGACTGGTTCATGTTGAGCTCTGCTATGGAGTCGCTCAGCTCCTGAGGCAGCTCAGACCCCTCCAGGTCTGGGGGCTCCGTGTCCGGAGGGGCAGGGGGGCCACCGTCGAGGGCCTCACCCTCCTGGCTCTGATCCGAGTCCTGGATTTGCTCCTGGTCCTGGTCGGCCACAGGAAGAGAATGCCCAGAGAGATCCAGACTGTCCCGGCAGCTCAGCTGGTCATCATCAGGGATGACCTCACTCTCCAGCTTGACCCGTGGAGCTGGACCCTCTGAGAGGGAGGCTCTCTGACCAGGCTCATCCAGCTCCCACACAGAGTCCTCCAGCTGCTCACTGGAGCCCTGGGAGCCTGGAGAACTACCTGGAGGAGGGGGAGGAAGAGGAGGAGGAAGAGGAGAAGCAGGAGAACATCAGGAACACATCCGACACACAAACTAGATGCTATAGACTGCTCACTATACAGTACATGTAACTGCTGTAGGATATATACACACTCCTTTCTGTAGAGGATCTAACAGGATCTATACACATCGTACCGCATCCTTCATCTATCTTGTCAGAGTCCGTTCTGCTCGCCTCTTTTCCGCCATCCTCTTCCTCGACTTCTGGAGTGTCTGCTGCCCTCTCGCCCTCCGTACCGCTCTGATCCAGCAGGGGGCGACACAGCGACAAGACTGGGTTAACGCATGTTCTAGAGCTCCTGTTCACACACACACACACCCACACCCACACACACACCTGTGGGGGGGAGATGGAGTACTGAGAGGTGGAGGATGTGGAGGACTTTGACTGGAAGATGGAGGTGTAGAAGACGATGAGAGCCTCCACGATGCGTGCCTGGTGAGGGTAATCCACCAGGGAGGACAGGGACACCGTGGCTCCTGTGGGCCGGGGCCGCATCAGAGAGGGGCCAAACACGATGCCCAGGTTACTGGGGCTCATCTTGTTGTCCTGCTCCAACTCAGCAATCCTGAAAAGAGAGGGAGGGAGGGAAGGAGAGGGAGAGAGAGGGATAAGAGAGGGAGAGAGAGAGGGAGAGAGAAAGGGAGAGAGAGATAGAGAAAGATAGGTGAAAAAGGGAGAGAAATGGGATCAAGATTGAGGGAGGGGATGTACTTTCTTTTAACCAGACAAAACACAAAGAAAAGACTACTGTAAACACACTTGCACATGAGCAGTAAGTCCTGAGCTGAGTTATCATGGCGGCTGACCTGCGGAGATGGCGTACGATGTAGCGCAGTGTGGAGACGTTCATCTTGGGCAGTTCACTGATCAGCCCCCTCAGCCTCTCCACCAGGACCAGGACGTCTGGGTCTGTGTCCGGGCCCAGGTCCACCAGCTCCGGGCCCCTGGCTGCCCCGGAGCCCCCTGTCCCAGCCTCCTCCCCCTCAGGGCCACCCTCGCTCTCTGTGTGCAGGCTGTCCTTGGCCAGCCCCATCAGGCTGTGGTACAGGCGGAACTGCATGATGGGCTCTGGGAGCTGGGGAGGGAAGAGGAGTGAACACACGCTCGAACTTGACGTGTCTGTGTGTGTGTGTCTATGTCTGTCTGTGTGTGTGTGTCTGTGTGTGTGTGTGTGTCTGTCTGTGTGTCTGTGTGTGTGTGTGCGCACCTGTCTGAGGTATAGCTTCAGCACGTTGCTGATGTCATGTGGGGAACACTGAGACAGCTCCACCAGCTCCTTGCCGTTCTCAAATGCCTGACACAGCTTCTCCACTCGAGTCTTGACCCCGTTCACCCTGTAGATACCCTGGGGGGAGAAATGAAGAGAAACCTTCAGAAAAAGCTCACACTCTCTCACTCCTTTACCACGACTCTCTCTCTTTCTCTTTCTCCCCCCTTTCTCTTACTCCCCCCCCCCTCCCTCTCCCTCCCTCTCCTCACCTTCATCCGCATCGCCCTTCTCTCGATCTCAGTGATGCACTTGGTGATGATGAAGGGGACGCCCCCTGGTCTGGCCCCGGCCACCTGGGAGAAGTCCCTGCCGAACAGCTGCAGTTTGCCCTGCAGCTTCTTATGGCCACACTGGATAGCCAGGGTCTCCAGGCAACGCTTGTGACAGGCCAGGAAACACTGTGGGAGAGGAGGGGGGAGGGAGGTACAGGATGTAGTGATTTGGTCTGTGATTAAAGGAGTTGGCCTGTGCATGCCCTAAAGGCAGTGCCAACATGCAACGAAATGCCAGTCTGGAGAAGGGCAGTATGTACACAGGGACGGGGCAGAACAAGAACAGAACAGAACAAGTACAGACGGAACCCTCCCGGAACCTTCCGTAGGCTGCTCACCTCTTCACACTCAGCTCCCTGGAAGTACACGTAGCTGTCACACTCCCGACACTTGGCTGGGGTTCGCAGTTTCCGCATGCGGTGGGTCTGGGCCGCCTTGGACAGGCCCACGTTCCTGAAGGGGCCTGTGGGAGTCACCATCATCTCTGGCTCCATCCCGTTGATGTCTGGGGGGGGGGCGGCAGAGGGAGGAGGGGAGGTCAGGTACCAGACACAGGGCAGGGTGGAGGTGTGACAGGCAGGCTGGGGGAGAGAGGGAGGGAGGGAGGAGCTCGCTCTACCCTCACTTGGTGTCTCGAAGGAGGACACGTTCCCGTCTTTCTCATCTGCGTCCTCATTGGACGACATGGTGCCGGTGGAGGAGGTGCGCGCTATCTTGTTGATGTCAACTGAAACACAAACACACACGCACACACGCACAACAGTCAACACACCAGCTAAACACACTTTATTTCGTCCTGTTCCTCTATAACAAAGTCAACCTGTGTTGCTTTTAACATTTAGGAAGCAGTGCTATGTTAGCTACAGGTTTGTCTGCTAGTTGGCATGGTTACCTGTGCTGGAGGTAGGAGACTCCAAGCCTCTCTCTCCTCCCACACTGTCATCACTGACTGTGGAGCCCCAGGACTTGTGGCCCTTCCCTGGAGAACACACACACACACAGACAGACAAACACAAAACACACACACACAAGCCATGAAACACTGTCTACATCAGGCCGTGGAAAGTCCATACAGTAGCATAAAAACTTCCTGACCAATTCATGCATTTCATTTATTTTTCTCTTTCTCTCTGTGGCCGTACTTACTCTTCCTGTCCTCTGAGCTGGTGTTCTCTGAGGACCGGGGCTCCGCGCTGCTAGCTGGGCCCTCCACAGAGCTCTGCTGCTCCGTGTTGAAGCTGTCCTGACGGCCCCTGGACGAGTGCCTGAACGGGGCCAGCAAATAACGTTAGCAGCATCAACCTAACCCAAACATTCACATTCAGTCATTTTAGCAGACGCTCTTATCCAGAGCGACTTACACCAAGTACACGGACATTCCCCCCTGAGGCAAGTAGGGTTAAGTGCCTTCCCCAAGGACACAATGTCATCTGGCACAGTTGACAATCGAACCGGCACCCTGACCTAACCCCAAGCTGTTTCGGGAGAGACGATTTGGTAAGGCCATAATCGTCACTAACTAGTCTAGGTTAGCGGTGGAGCAGGCTTGGTGGTGGAGGGGGCTTGGAGGTGGAGCGGGCTTGGAGGTGGAGGGGGCTTGGTGGTGGAGCGGGCTTGGAGGTGGAGGGGGCTTGGAGGTGGAGGGGGCTTGGAGGTGGAGGGGGCTTGGAGGTGGAGGGGGCTTGGTGGTGGAGGGGGCTTGGAGGTGGAGGGGGCTTGGAGGTGGAGGGGGCTTGGAGGTGGAGGGGGCTTGGAGGTGGAGGGGGCTTGGAGGTGGAGGGGGCTTGGAGGTGGAGGGGGCTTGGTGGTGGAGGGGGCTTGGAGGTGGAGGGGGCTTGGAGGTGGAGGGGGCTTGGTGGTGGAGGGGGCTTGGTGGTGGAGGGGGCTTGGAGGTGGAGGGGGCTTGGTGGTGGAGGGGGCTTGGTGGTGGAGGGGGCTTGGTGGTGGAGGGGGCTTGGAGGTGGAGGGGGTTTGGTGGTGGAGGGGGCTTGGAGGTGGAGGGGGCTTGGAGGTGGAGGGGGCTTGGTGGTGGAGGGGGCTTGGAGGTGGAGGGGGCTTGGTGGTGGAGGGGGCTTGGAGGTGGAGGGGGTTTGGTGGTGGAGGGGGCTTGGAGGTGGAGGGGGCTTGGAGGTGGAGGGGGCTTGGAGGTGGAGGGGGCTTACTGTCCGGAGGAGGCAGAGTAGGGCTCAAACTGGTAGCTGACTTCAGGCTGCTCAGGGAGCTGGAGGTCTCTGATGTGGGCGGCATACTGCTGGCCCGGGTCGTACTGCTTGCTGCTCTCACACAGGGTCTGGTAGTGGACTGGCAGAACCACCGTCTGGGCATGCATGGTCTGGTAGTAAGATATGGTCACCTGGCAGAGAGACGGAAGGAGGGAGACAGAGAGAGAGAGAGGTTCAGGATAAATGAGAGAGAAAGAGAGAGGGAGTGAGAGAGTGTAGATTTGCCTTGCATATGTGGTGTAATGTGTGTGTGTGTGTGTGTGTAGGCCCCTCTGTGTGTGTACATAGGTGCCTATGTGTGTGAGACAGCTCCTGTGTGTGTGTGTGTGTGTGCCTGTGTGTGTGTGACAGCTCCTGTGTGTGTGTGTGTGTGTGACAGCTCCTGTGTGTGCGTGTGTGTGACAGCTCCTGTGTGTGTGTGTGTGATAGCTCCTGTGTGTGTGAGTGTGTGTGTGTGTGTGTGTGTGTGTGTGCGCGTGTGCGTGCGTGTGCACTGACCGAGCGCAGCGTCTGGTCGGTCTGCTTGATGACCTCCTGCAGTTGTCTGAGCACCGTCACCTTGGTGTGTTCCAGCTCCTGCTGCTGGGTGGTGGCATCTGCTACACAGGTCCTGTAGGTGGCCTCGGCCTCCTCCGCCTGCACGCACACACACACAGGAACACACAGACACACACACACACAGGAACACACACACATACAGGAACACACACACACAGGAACACACAGACACACACACACACACAGGAACACACACACATACAGGAACACACACACACACACATAGGCACACACATGCGCGCGCACACACACACACACACACACACACACACACACACACACACACACACACACACACACAGGAACACAGGCACAACATCATGTTAGACAGTGCTGGTACCAAGGTGACCCAGACAGCATGGTGACAAAAGAGGCAAGTGAAGCATTCTGGGAGTTGTAGGCAGAGAGGTGGCACCTTGTTGCGGGCCTCTTCCTCCACACGCCTCTTCTTCTCCAGAGCCTTGGCAGTGGGTGCTCCTCCCTCCTCCTCCGCTCTGCTGGCAGCTGCTCTGGCCTGGTACTCCTCACAGCGAGACATGTACGCATGCTTGGCCTTACGCAGGTTCGCCTCGCACTCCATCTACACACACACACACACACACACACACACACACACACACACACACACACACACACACACACACACACACAGTCAGTCAGTCAGTCAGTCAGTCAGTCAGTCAGCTGTATTTGAATTAAAGACAGGGGTAACTGAATGTGACAATCCAACAGACATTGTGTGCCATACCGACAAAAGTGAACTCAACGAACTTCCTGTTTAGAGCGAAAGAAAGAGCGAGAGAGAGAGGCACTGTGAAAGAGCGAGAGAGAGACACTGTGGAAGAGCGAGAGAGAGTTAGAGAGTGTGTGAGATAAGAGAGAGATACAGGACTGAGGTATCACCAGTTTCCTCTTGGCTCGGTGCCACTGCTCCTTGATCTCCTTCCGCCTCTTCTCATGATCGTACTTTCGCTGTGTGAGAGGCTGCAAACACACACACACACACACACACACCTGGGTTAGGAGGGAAGTGTGTGTGTGTGAGATGCAGAGGGTACAGGAGGGTGTAGGGGAGTGTGTGTGAGGTGCGGAGGGTACAGGAAGGTGTGTGTGAGGTGCGGAGGGTACAGGAAGGTGTGTGTGAGGTGTGTACCTGTAGAAAGGTCTTGTTGTGCAGAAGGTTGGCAGTCTGTTGAAGACCAGCGCTCTGTTCAAGATCCTGTTCCAGAGCAGGGGAGTAGATGGAGAACAGAGGCATGTGGGGCTGTGGAGGGAGGGAGGGAGGGAGGGAGGGAGGGAGGGAGGGAGGGAGGGAGGGAGGGAGGGAGGGAGGGAGGGAAAGAGAAGAATGAGAAACTAGAACTAATAATAATCTGTACCAAAAAAGGCAGATTAGCCAATCAGAAGCCTAGCAGTATGGCGTACCTGAGTGATGCTGTGTTTGCAGGACTGGTACAGTCTCAACAGGCCCTTTCCAAACTCCACCTCTGTAAGAATACAGACAGACAAGCTGGGTGAACATGCAGTGGAAGAGTCTTCAGAATCAGAATGGGGTTTAATCGCTATGCAAGGTTTACAAACATAGAATTTACTGTGGCAGAAATGAGCAAACATAGAACATAGAACATTAACTGGGGGATTCAAATCCCTCCCTGTGCCAAGTGAATCCAGGTCTGGATGGATGGTGTGTGGACGGTGTGTGGAGGTCAAACCCACCCAGTGAGGTTCTCTTCTCCACGTAGGTCATCAGGTCCTTCATGTACTTGGAGATGGTCTTGGCGTACAGCAGGGCAGAGTCCACACCTCCCTCACTCTTCTGCAGCACGATGTCTACCTCCTCCACTTTCATGGCTACACACACACACACACACACACACACACACACACACACACACACAGACACAGACACACACACACACAGACAGACAAACACACACATGTAGACACAGATACACACACACACACACACACACACACACAGACAGACAAACACACACATGTAGACACAGATACACACACACACACACACACATGCAGACACAGACACACCATGAGGACCAGAAGAGTGTGTGGGACAGGACATCCATAGATGGAGGTGATGTCATACTGGAGGTGATGTCATACTGGAGGTGATGTCATACTGGAGGTCTTACTCGTATTGGGGAAGTCTGTCCTGAAGTAGTTACCCTCAGAGCCACCGACTGCATACAGGTTCTCCAGTGACTGAGGAGACACAGTCACATGATCAGGAACACAACCACCGTTCCACCATCACCAAGACAACTCAGGGACTGACCCATGACCTTGGTCCTGGTCCCCCCCTGACCCCGCCCCCCTGGTTCATGGTTCACTCACCCTGCTCCTCTCCGTGGGCAGCTGAGACAGCAGGGTGCTGCTGTCCACCTCTCCCATCAGCAGCTCTGACACACTGGGGGGGGGGGGAGAATACACCTTAACACTGGCCGTTACATACACACACACACACACACACACACACACACACACACTGAGACACACACACAGCGACTGCAGATTCAGAGGCAACGGGTGTTCGTGCGGATGGAGAGATGTTGGGTAGAGATGGGACAGGAAGTGTGTGTGCCGAGCTACAGCCACTTCCTCTCTGTGGCCAGTCTGATGGCAGAACCGTGTAACCTAGCAACCACATGACCAGCTCAGACTTCATGTCAGACTTCATACCACACTGAGACTCATGTTCTTTCTGGAGATTTGGTTATATATTTACTTTTTTAGAGGGTTATTTAAAATCAGAACACTGACAAGCTACTGTAAATTAAATAATATATATTTATAAAGTATATTTTGTATTATACTGCTGTATTATACTGCATTATACTGCTTCTTAAATGTACTTAATATTTTTAACCTGCTACCCTATGTGCTGTTGCAAACTGCAATTTCCCCTCTGAGACGAGTAAAATATTTCTTATCTTCTTATCTTATCATTTTTTACAGAAAGCAAGCATTTTTTCAAGTCAGGACCAATCCTGTCGAATCTATTCAGGTTTAGTCAAACCAAAATCGTGGCTCCTCTCATTTTGTGTTCTACAGACAGGAATATAGAACCACTTCCTGTTTTCTGACAGAGCCTCATGCAAATGGTGTCATGGTGTTTTTCCTCTTAGATCCACTTCTCAATTCTCTTGACAGTTGCACCACGTTAAACCCTGTGACAGGAAGGAGTGTGGAAACTGCAGCTTTGACACGTCATGGCAGCCGAACAGTGCACAGACAGAGGGAGTGTGAGGGTGAAGGGTTAATAGGTGATGGAGGGGGTGAGAGGTTAGTGGGTGAGGGAGTGAAGGAGGGGGGGTTAATAGGTGATGGAGGGGGTGAGAGGTTAGTGGGTGAGGGAGTGAAGGAGGGGGGGTTAATAGGTGATGGAGGGGGTGAGAGGTTAGTGGGTGAGGGAGTGAAGGAGGGGGGTTAATAGGTGATGGAGGGGGTGAGAGGTTAGTGGGTGAGGGAGTGAAGGAGGGGGGGTTAATAGGTGATGGAGAGGGTGAGAGGTTAGTGGGTGAGGGAGTGAAGGAGGGGGGGTTAATAGGTGATGGAGAGGGTGAGGGCCAGATATTTACTTGCTACTGAAGGCAACAGCGATGGTCTCGATGGCCTTCTCAAAGTCATTCTTCTCCGCCTCGTTAGACACTTCGTAGTGGAATCCTGACAGACCACATGAAGCCACATCACTCTTCATGAAGCAGCCATTACAGACGCAGTACAGACTTTAACACTGTCGTTTATTCCCCTTCAGCGAATCACAGTCGGAGTTCCACAGCACCTCACAGTCCCAGCCCTCTTATTGGTCTAGAGACTTACTGACCTTTGACCTTTGAGATGAGTTTTCCGGCAGCGGTGAGGATCTCCACTGTGTTGAGGAGGGGGTAGGTGTTGATCACCTGACGCAGAATCCTCAAGACCTCCCCCAGACACACGTGGGCCAGGGGGCGACGACTATCCTGCTTATCTACAGACAGACAGGCAGACAGACAGACAGACAGACAGGTAGGTAGTCAGACAGGAATACGGCCTCAGACTTCGTGGCCGTGAGGTCAACAGGGACACGTCAGCAGCCTGTCGAGCTTCCTGTCCCTCCCCGGATACAGAAGGCCCCCAGAGCACCCCCCCCCCCCCCCCCACACACACACACACACACACAGAAACGACACGCGCTTCATCCACATCCTGTGGTTCGTGAAACTACACCTCATTCTCCTCACTCCCCCCCATCGCCCCAACGGCAGTTCACTCAAGAAAGAAGTTATAGAGGAGAGGAGATCCAGACTGGAGGCTGACTCCAACCAGGGGAGAGTCCAGGCACAGAGCTCCACTCTGGGTCTGGAGAGAGGCTGGGGGGATGATGGCGGGGAGAGCGGGACTGTGGAGGGGTGCGTATTGATGACATCACAGGTCACAGGTTGGACTGATGCAGCCGTCTTTCTGAGCAGGAAGTGGAGGAGACCGTCAGAGGCTATCCATCTCGGCTTCCTGTTTAGATTGCCTTGGCTGGGTTCTGGCTGGGCGTTGTGGCTCTGGGACAGAAGATAAGAAGGAACCACCTTCTGCCTGGCTCATGAACCCAGAAACCAGCTGTCTGTCTGGGTAGGAGGGTGACAGGCCTCCTACGCTTAGATCCAAGGAACTGTATAAAAAACCCTGCACAAATTCTGTGAAAAGTGATCAGGTTTGTCTAATACAGATGACCATACCACAAAAAATTATTTCTCTGCATGTCCTCGGAAAAGAAAGCGAAATCTCCAAGGCGACCAATCAGGGCCCTACAATGACTAAAAGGTGTTCATGTCAGGTTGGAGCAGAGGAGGTGTTGCACCATTTTTGCAGAGAGGAAGAGAGCGTGTCAGACGTAGCAGTAAACAGGCAGCTGACTTCCTGCTTGGGGCTGGTCTGAGAGCGCTGTGGTCTGTACTGCTCCGGGGGAACGGAAACTCACAGACAGAGAGAGAGAGAGGGGAAGTTTAGAGTCGCTTAACAAAAAAAAAAGGCCCCACCCTCCCACACAGGATCACATGGTGAGCAAGGGGCATGCGTGTGTGTTTGTGTGTGTGTGGGGGGTGGGGGGGGGTCTGGTATTGTCTAAGCTAAAGTGAGGATCATCATGTAAGAGGATTCAGAGGTTCCAGAACTTAAGAGAAAACAACACATCTTAGAAGAACAATGGTGGACTGTCACCACCAAGACCCATACAGAACCACCACCCACAACACAGAGAAACAGTAAACAAGATTGATCTGCTCCTTTCCACCAGAGCAGCAGTAAGCACCGTCTAACACACAGACATCCCAAGCTGCCCCTCTTTAAAGCTTCTGCACACAGCAGACCATTCTTATAAGACCTCGTTCCCATGGGAACCATCAGTTTCTAATGAGGACCCAAACACTCTATTAGCCAGATCCTATAGGTCCAGTGTACACATTACTTTAGCCATTAGGCTTGTCTGGGCCAGGTATTTATTTACTTCAAAGTCAATTCTATCCTTTGGGATTAATGGAGTGAAGAAATAAGGAGTGTGTGTGTGTGTGTTGGGACAGCAGCCTGCTGGTATCTGCTTCACTCACCCTCCAGCAGAACCACATCCTTCAGTTTCTCCACAGCCTCAGCGAAGCGAGCCACGTCCCTGAGCAGAGCGGGGATGTCTTCCACCTCGATGGCCGTGCTCTCGGTCCCCTCGGCTGGGAGGCCGGGGCTGGTCACCCCCTTGGCCTGGTTCTTGGTGAACACCCAGGACTGGAGGGGGAAGCCGGCCGCACTGGCGTGCCTGCTGAGGGCCGTGGGCCTTTTCAGGGTGGACACCGGGGAGGAGATGCCCACCCCTGTCATCCGGCCGTGCTGGGCGCTGGGGGTTCCTGGGCAGGAGTGGGAGGGGTCCAGGGAGGCACCGGATGGGATGGCGAGGGTAGAGGAGGAGAGGGAGGATGACAGGAGGGTGTCCACACCGTCTCTACGGGGCATCTCCTGGAGGATGGAGAGCTGGGATGGGGGGGGGGGGAAGAGAGAGTCAGAAAGAGATAGAGAGGGAGAGAGGAGGGAGAAAGAGAGAGATGGAGAGACAGAGAAAGAGAAAAAGAGTGATGGGTATTGACTTGTGGGCTTGTGGGCTTGTGTGCTGGAGCAGTAATGTGGTTGTCTGCTGTAACAGGCTGGTATGTGATGGTCAGGGATGGCTTGGCTGTTGTTGGTAAACAGACAAACACAGACTTTCACAAGATCCTGTTTGGTGTTGCGTCGCCCTTCCTTCATTCTGCCTGCCACACCCTATTGGTACAAGGGAAACACTGGCAGCTCGCAATGGTTCCACAAAACAAAAAGTCCCGCTCAAAGTGAACTGAAACCTCTATACAAGGAATCAAATGTTCTGCTCTGTAAATCTGTAAAGAACTACTTCAAACCAAAGAACTCATGTTCAACTCGAGTTATATAACATGATGAAGTCTAAGATACTAAGTTGTTCTCTCAACAGAAAACACTCAGGGTTCAGGACAAGGACTCGGGCATGCTCTGAACCTCACCCTGGACTTGTTGCCCCTCAGGTTACCCATCATACCTCGCCAGGTGGAGGCGCCAGAGAGACTAGAAGCACTGCAACAGGTGCCACTTAAACTGACCTGCCCCCAGGAAAGACCTTTTACGGAAAGGCAGTTTCAACATCCAATATCAGACTAGCACGCAGGAGGTTCCAATGCTTTGTGCTTAGGAGTCATAAAATAGAGATGAGTGAATCTAAGATCTTGTTTTTTATATATAAATTAAAGTGCTGCATGTTTGACTCACCTGTTTGAGCAGAACATTCGGACGGTTGGGTAAAATATCCAGTTTGTTCTTGGATTTAGACCCGTCCTTCTTTACTCTCTGGCCCGTCGAATATGGGTTATAACTGGTTTTTCCTCCACGTTTTAACATCTTTCTAGTTTGTGTTTTGCCTTCATCTATAAGTAAACAGTAAACTAACCTGCACCACAAGTACCACTATAATTAAACCAGTATTGTTATGTGTCATCAAAGTATAAAAAATAAACTATTTAAAGGATGTTATTCTATTCAAATGTTGCTTCGGACTCATTTCGTTTTTCGCTGACATGTTGGATAGATTCACAGCAAGTCATTTATCAATCTTACCAACAGACTTCTACCAAAAGTAGACAGTGTGCGCACTCATTACCATAGCCGTTAATATTGAGGAACTGAACCTCACTCATCAGCCCGTCTCTCTCTCTCTCTCTCTCTCTCTCTCTCTCTCTGTCTCTCTCTCTCTCTCTCTCTCTCTCTCTCTCTCTCACTCTCTCACTCCCCCTCTCTCCCTGTCTCTCCCTCTATCTGTCTCTCCCTTACACACTCTCTCTGTCTCTCTCTCCCTCTTTCAGCGTCTCATCTTTCCCATAAATTCAGTAAATATCCCCGGTAATCCCATCATAGATCCAGTAATGGCATGTATGTGACAGACAGGAGGAGGTGATGTTCTCCTTACCGCTGTAGAGCCCTGGGTGTTTCCTGCTCTGCTCTTCATCGAGATGGATGGAGTCTTGATCAGTTCTCGTTTCTTCCTGGAGAATATTTTCAAAGTACCTTTTCCGTCCATCATCCCGACTTCTTTCTTCAATTGGACGGACAGCCCCCCCACCCACCCCCCGAGGCTCCACTTAGGTCTTCTGCCTCTTAGAGGCACTTCTCTGGCCTTAAATCCAACCTTGAGGCAGGTTAACAGTCTGTCTCTCTTCCTCGTGTTGTCACACATTGAAGGGGCAGGCTCAGTGACATCCGCCTTCCTCCCCCCCCCCTCTCTCTCTCTCTCTCTCCCCCTCTCTCTCTCTCTCTCTCGCTCTCTCTCTCTCTCCTAGTATTCACATGTGTTCGGTCCAAAAACCAACGATTAAAACACGTTGGATCTGATATTTAGTCGGAGATATACTGCAACTATACATTCAATCGATTTGATCTCTGAAACAGAGGCACACTTGCATGTTTGACCTCATGTGTGTGTGAGGTTAGGTGAACACACACTTCTCAGTGCACCTGGCTGCTCACTAATCAAGCCAGAGCCCAGCTCAGCACCTGTGTTTGACCATGTGACCCTTATGAAGTCCCCCCCCCCCCCATCTCACCTGGATAAAATCTATTTCAACAGTCTTGCTCTGCACAAAAAGCGAGGTTATACTGTCCTCTAGTTGCACAACAGTGCAATCTTTTGTTTTTCTGTCTTTATTTAAAGACAGAAGTGTATCATTTTACTCCCTTCGGATGGTTGTTGTGTAATTCATATTTTAATATCAAATTAAAATGCCCTTTATCAATGCATCCAAGATTATATATTTCTTAATTCCATAATCCAGCCACTCTCAGTGTGATTGAATGTACTAAAGGAATTTTGGATGGGAAATGCATTAAGGACGACTGCAAGTCTGTCATTCAATTCTTTATTGAAGCCAGTCACATCTATACAAACTGAAGATGATTCAGTAGAGCCATATTGACTAGCAGCCTTCCACACAGCCACTCTTTCAAACTTACATTTCATTTCCCCTTTAAAACCTAAAGTTCTGAGGTTATCAAAAAGAATCCAAAGTAGCGGCATTTTGTAAGTAAAACAACAGAAAAAAATGTTTATTCAAAAGAAATAAGAAAGTATAAAATATTTGCTTCACGAGAATCTGTATAAATACTAAACCCTTAAAAAAATTACCAGCGGAGGCATCACCTTGATAAAAAATATTGAACAGTGTGAATCGTCTAGGTAGCTGAGGCACTCATCTGAACCAACACATTCGAAGGAGTCTCCAGAAAAGACAGAAGGAGGAGGAGTTGGTATGAACCATCAGGTCTCCACATTACTGAATGGAAAACGATATCAAGTTCTGATTCTGGAACAGTGACCCCCCTCTGCGGCATTCTGGTTCCGGAACACGGATCACGTAGGGAAAGTTCTAGAACTGGAGTCCAGCGTTCAGAGTTCCGTGGCAGGACCCCATTCGAAATCCTCCACCTCTTCGTTGTCGCCGGAACTGTCACTTCCATGGATCTGTGTGCGCCGGTATTGGACGGCCTGGTGGTGGGCGAGCCTATCAGAGGAGAGGAAGATTGCGTTGAATTCTCTGATCTAGACTAGACTGGTCAGTCTAGTTCGACTTCAGCACTTTTCCCAGAAAGTCTCGCATGACTGATGCACTTACACAATGAACGAAGGAGACTTCCTCTCCTGTGGTTCTGCTGCGCGGGCCTGTAAGGGGAGGAGATGATGAGTAATGTGTGAAGCAAAACCAATCTGCTGTCCCAGAATACACCTCAAAACACCACAAAAATGACATAAACAGGGTAAGCATTAGAAAACAGTGTGTCCAGCCCCCTGTCCTGTCTCTGCTGTACCTGCTGTAGTTTATCCTCGATGGCCGACAGGGTGACGGTCGTGGGGCTCTCTGCTCGCGGCGCCTCCTGGATGGACGAGGGGTCCGGGGCTCGGAAATCCGGCGGGCCTTCGGAAGGGGCCGGTTCCATGGCGCTGAAGTCCGAGTCGGAGAAGCTGCGATGGGGAGGGGGGGTAGGCCTCGTCTGCCTCCTCAGGAGGGGGGCTGTCCTGCTCATGGCGGTGTGACCTGGGCTCTGGCACCTCCATCAGGGGAGGGATCTCCCTCTCAGGCTCCTCGTCGGGGCTGCGGTGACCGGACGCCGGCTCGGAGGAGCGGGCCAGCGCCACGCCCGCCGACCTGGAGGTGCGGGGCTTGTCTGGGCGGGCGTAGGGCTCCTCCAGGTCCTCGTTGTCGGTGAAGGCCTCTCCGTCAGTGAAAGCCTCCCCATCCGTGTCCTCCAGGTCGCTGGCTGCACTCAGGTAGTCAGACTGCGTGTGGTCCAACGCCTCCAGGTCGTCGCCGTCACTGCCGGCCTCCAGCTGCAACACAGGAAGTTAAGCAGTCAGGCACCGTCGTCATGACGAGTACGGTCACCGAGTGAGGTAAAGGCAGCGTTCGAGTGGTTTGGAAATCCCTTATTCTGGACGCTATGTTGTTGTTACTATCCATAAACTAGGACTTTCAGTATTTCTGTATGAGGTTGTGATGAGTTGGAACTCATGGCTGTGAGGGCGGGGCCGACCCCTTACCGTGACCTCTGAAACCCAGACTGGTTTAGCCTGCTGGTGGCGGATCTTGTCCTTCAGAACATCGTACCACACGTTGGAGCTGGGCTGGAGGTCGATGCGGGCTGGAGGGACGATACATGAAGAACATAAGTCTTTGCAAGTCAAACATTGGTAAAACGGGTACATTTGAAAGGGACATAACTGGTTTAAAACCAGACTTTTACATGAACACACACAGCAGCAAAATACAGAGTGATAAATAAGTTGTTTACATAAATAATGTAGATATATTTGAACCCTGCTGCAGCTGTTGTGGTACAAAAGGTACCACAAAGCCAAAAGCAGCACAAGAGTTAAAGCTCCATAGTCTCTCCTCCTCCTCTGGACAAGCCTCTGTTGAGAGCAGGCAGACTGTGTTCAGTGTTCAGGTGTTGGTCTTACCAGCGAACAGGTGACTGCAGTGCTTCCTCATCTTGAGGGCCTGAGCGTACAGACGCCTGGAGCTCTTGTTGGACTTGGGGCAGAGTCTCTGCCTCATGGCCTTGACATCCTTGCGGCTGTGGGGGTCCAGGAAGAGCACCATAGGGTGGTACTGGATGTAGTTCAGCCTCTCCACTGCAGTGGGCGTGATGTCCAGCAGGGGGTGCTTGTCCTGCGAGGGAAAACATGACCAACAACCAGAGAGAAAGAGGAAGTTTGCGTTGGGAGTTGAGACATGAACAATCAAAGTTTGATATAGTCTGACACCGTTCCCTTTCCTGTTGTTACTCAAACTTAAGGTCTGAACTTTGCTTTTGACTCAGCAAATAAGAACAAAACTAAACTAATTATTGTTGTTGAAAGACTTCAAACTGAAATATAATGATCCAACCGATCTGGATCTTTCTTTCTAAATACATAAACCCCTCACACTCCCTAAACATCCCCCCAAAAAACGACATGTCAGTTAGTGCACCTTCTCTGCGATCCTTCTGACGGTGTCCAGTTTGATGACAGTCGAGCCTCCTTCTCCTCCTCCACCTCGAGGAACCATGTCTGTCAGGACGAGCGAGCACAGCCAGACAGAGAGAGACAGAGAGAGGAGAGAGAGAGAGAGAGAGAGACAGAGAGAGACAGAGAGAGACAGAGAGAGAGAGAGAGAGAGAGGCGGCTTTTAGTTTCACTGAGATCTAAAAAAGGCAAATACCGCTCTGTCGAACACCTTGTGTGATGAGGTAACAACATACCTGCCACCTCAAAGTTATCAGGCATGTCACTCGCCAGTTTCTCCATGGCAACGTCGTTCAAAGGGCCCAGGATGACAATGGGTCGTTTGAAATTGGCTGTTAAAAGATTAGAAGCTGTTACTGTTACTGTTTTGGATAAAAAGTGTCTAAATGTGCTAAAAAGAATAAATAAATGTTACAAACTGCATTTTGATTTAGGTACATCGGTTTACGAAATTAATGGAATGTTTTCATATGAAAATTTGAATCAAACATTCTGGAACCTTCTCTGAGGAGCACTCTCTCATAGGCTGGGAATTTCCCCTGGATTGTCAGTTGGAGGAGGTCATCTCGAGTGCGGCGGACGTTCTTTTTTCCTCCTCTAAGCCCCGTAGCTTCCAGAACTCTGCCCCTGGGTCCAGACACCTGCTTCTCCAGTGCTGCTGCCTCGGTTAGCCTGCTCCTGACTAGCCAGAGTCTCCGCCCTGACAGAGACCAGGAGGAAAACACCTGATTAGAGCTCATATGGAGACAGAGAGAGACAGAGAGAGAGAGGAGATAAGGAGAGAGAGAGATAAGGAGAGAGAGAGAGAGAGAGAGAGAGAGAGAGAGAGAGAGAGAGAGAGAGAGAGAGAGAGAAGAAGAAGAAGAGAGAAGAAGAGAGAAGAAGAGAGAGAGAGACAGACAGACAGACAGGGAGGAGCAAGATGGATGCAGGATGATCTAACCTGCCCTGGTTGGGGATGGTGCCCTTGTCCAGCTCATGCAGATCGTTGCCCATGCGGATGGCCAGCCACTTCCCCAGCTTGCCCCTGTGCATGGTGTCCACCACCCTGAACACCTCTCCCCGCGTGAAGCTCAGGCTCCTGGCGTCCTCGGCCTCGTAGTCCGTAGTGAGCCCGGACGTAGAACGAGTCTCCCAGGTTGGACTTCTGGATCTTCTTGTAGACTGAAACAACAGAACAGGAACACGCTTAGTTTGAATGGCGCCTGCTGGTCCACGGCGTTGCTATGACGCTGTGCAGTGTCCGTGGCGTTGGTTGCCGTGACGCTGTACAGTGTTACTATGGGTCTGAGAGGAGCTTACGATCCATCTTGTTCTGAGTGCAGATCTCCACACGCTCGCCTCGCTTGGCGTTGAGCAGGAACAAGGCCGCCTCCTCTCTGGTAAAATGACTGAAGTCCACCCCGTTCACCTACACACACACACACACACACACACACACACACAGAACACAGAGCGTAATGAACACACACTCCAAGATAATCACATAAACACATGGGATGTCTAACGAAAAAACTTCTTAACAACTTCTACTTTGACACAGATATCTTCTGAAAGTGGAACAGGATATTAGTATCCCTGCAAGGAGCTGAAACAGCTACAGACTGTGTTTACTGCATGATCTGATCCCCCTCCTTCATGCCCTGTCCCTGGGCAGCGCTGTTAGGCTGGACCCCGCCCACAAAGATGCCCACGTCGTTACCACCCACCAGCCTGAGACCCACGCTGCCCTCCTTCACGAAGGACACGGTGTTGAGGTCAGAGCTGTACCTGGGGGAGGAGGAGAGGGGGGGGGGCAAGGCGATCATGAGCATGCCAGAGCCTGGACTGAGGATAGATCTGATATGTTTCAGATGATCTGTGCCTGTGTGTGTGTTGGAATGCAGGGAGTCTTACCCCAGGTTGGGTGTGGGGTAGGAGTCAGGAGGCAGGGAGTATAAAGGCTCCTCTTCTGTCTGGGCTGAAAGAGAGGAAGAACAGTTATGTTTCCCCCCCTGCTGGACAGTGTTTTCAGGTAATTGAAGCTCAGCTGGAGCAGAGAGAAGACTCACTGTAGGGTGGAGGGTTGCTCTTCACAGACTCTCCAGACACAATCCCATTGGCTCGTGGAAAACTGTTCAAACAAGAGAGGAGGGAAGAGAGTATTAACAGGGTTTTTGGTTGTGGTGGTTTGTGTGTCATTAGCTGGTAAGCGATGGTCTGAGGTGTTGTTGGGTGTGGTTTACCTGTGGTTGCTGTCTGTGCTACCAGATCTCCTGGGAGGCGAGGGAGCGTGCTCAGACTCCGAGGAATCTGACGACGACACACAAACATGTCAGCGTTGACCTATTACTGTGACATCATCACCCTGGCAGCCCAGAACTAGAGGAAGGAGGGAGGCATTCTAACCTTCAGGGGGGGGCCTAGTGGGGGTCCGGCCTCGACGAGAAGACTCCTGTTTTACAGCTACTGAATATAAATTCATGTCTGGGAGAACTCTGGGAGAAAAAGATGGAAATGGTTTGTAATTTGATCTATTTCAATTACAACAGAATAGTTTTTTTAAACAGTCCCTTGCTGAAATGATCTTAGTTCTCTCCTTCTCACCTGTCCTTTGTTGTGCTGGGCCCCCTCAGAGCCCCCCGCTGCCTGTGGAGGCCCTGCGAGGCACCGAGGCATAGCTGGCCTCTGACTCTGAGTCTGAGCGTGCTGTGGAGATGCACGCACACACACACACACACACACAGTCAACAATCACATGACTGCCTAGTGGGCAACGAAAAGACAAATACCACAGGGCCTAAACGCACACTCACACACACCCACATTCTCACACACACACACACACACACACACACACCCACATTCTCACACACACACACACACACACACACACACACACACACACACACCACACACACACCACACACACACACACACACACACACACACACACACACACACACACACACACACACACACACACACACACACACACACACACACACACACACACACACACACACACACACACACACACACACACCTTTAGACTGTAGTGGGATGCTGTTGGAGACACTGGGAGCCCTCCACTGCGGAGGCTCTACCCGGGGCTGCTGGGATAGGTCTGGGAGGACTCTGGAAGAGAGGGAGGATGGGAGTGAGGGAGGAGGAAGGACAATTCAGTTACGCGTGGAGAGGGGACCCCATGGCCAATGTGATTATCTTGAGAGGACAAGAGACTGAAATATTCACCTCAATCTCTCAGGGCCAGCTCTCTCTCTGTCCCTCTCCCTCTTTCTCTTTCTCAATTGGACCAGAATCAAAAGACTGACAACATGTATGTGATCATGACTGAGGTGATTGGAACGGATGTCATTTTGTTATCTGTGGGTTTTTGAAATCTTTGGAATCCCATATTCCTTCTTCTGACCTTGGATCTTTTAGCCACCATAAGTGGACCAAAACATTAAGCCACATATTATTCACTAGAGGGAGAGTCTCTGAATAAATTGCTTTTATTTATCAAACAATACCACAAAAGTAACAATAATACATGCATCATGGACACACAAAGGAACTGAAACACTACACACAAATGGAGATGACCCCCCCCCCCCCCCCCCAACCTCACAAAACAAACAACCAGCTATGTTCAAAACGTCCCAAATCAAACCATTAACAAACACCAAGTGGACATTAAGGTTAGCGAAGGGAGGCAGTGGCTGGTCAGTGCCTCAATCCAGGAGCTCCCGCTGGGGCTGAGGGGAGCGGGGCAGGGAGGGGTACTAGGATGGTAGGTGTAGGGGCGGGGTGCCGCCTCATCTGTACCTGTATCTGGAGTCCTGGCTGTGGGGGGTGCCCTGTCTCAGGGGGGGTCCGGAGCTACCATCTGACTCTGACTCAGAGTCTGGAACCAGAAGAGAGAGAGACAGAGAGAGAGAGAGAGAGAGAGAGAGAGAGAGAGAGAGAGAGAGAGAGAGAGAGAGAGAGAGAGAGAGAGAGAGGAAGAAAGAGAGAGAGACAGAGAGACAGAGAGAGAGAGAGGGAGAGAGAGAGAGAGAGAGACAGAGAGAGAGAGAGAGAGAGATGAGTGCATAGTACACGGTGTTCAACTGAATAAGAGTGCCTAGGTGGGTATGCTGCTGGTGCATCTGCAGGTGGGGGGGGGGGGGGGGGGGGGGGGGGGGGGGAGGGGGAGGAGGGACCCTGGAGGTGGTACTCTGACAGGGGAGGACACCCCTGCGAGGGGGCTCCTGCCGGATCATGATGGGGGAGGCCCTCGCCCCGGGGGAGGCAGGGTCAGGGGAGAACTCTGTAGGGAGAGGTGGGGGGTGGGGGGGGGAGACAGAGAGAGGTATGAGAGGATGGAAGTGTTTAGTAAATGGATGGGAAGAGGATGGGCGATGAGTTTAAGGTGGAGAACAGGGTCTCCTCCTCTGAGTCTCCCTCCTGCCGGGTGCATACTTGTATCTGGAGTAGTCGTTGGAGCGGGGGATCTCCTTGCGGGAGGCAGGGGGGGAAGCGCTGCGGTCCGAGTCCGACTCAGACACCACCCTTCCTGGGGCGTGAGGGACGTGCGTGTGGCCTGGGAAGTCATGGAGGCCACGGAGGGAGCCCGAGAACCGCTCCAGTTCTGGGCGACGGGCGGCCGCTTTGGGGTTAGGGAGGGTGAGAGCCTCCCGACAGGGTCCTGCACACACCCACACACACACACAAATTTACCACTACACAACAAAGCATGCTGAACTGCTTTCAAAGTTTGTAAGAACCACCAACAGATGTTTGGGAGGGGTTGTTGAAGATCCCAGGTGTGTGTGTGTTCTTGTGTCTGTGTGTGTGTTTCCAGGTGTATGTGTTCTCAGGTGTGTGTGTGTGTGTGTGTTTCCAGGTGTATGTGTTCTCAGGTGTGTGTGTGTGTGTGCTCTTGTGTCTGTGTGTGTTCCCAGGTGTATATGTGTTGTGATCTCAGGTGTGTGTGTTCTCAGGTGTGTGTGTGTGATCTGGGGTGGGAGACGGGGTACTGGACGGAGCCGTCCTCCAGCCAGCCAGCGTTGCACCAGTCCAGCCCCTCCAGCCAGGCCTTGTGCAGCTGGGTGTGGGAAGCCAGGATGGCGTCCTGCCCTCTGCACGCCTCCTCTGCCTGCTGGTAGTTGAGCTTGTAGCGGCCTACTGAAGTGTAGTAAGGGAAGACCACACCTGGAGAAACACAGGGGCGCTGGGGTCACTAGGGGTTGCTGTCTAGTTTTAATGTAGCTTTAATAATGACTCAGTTAAACTTGTATTTTACATGTGGTCTTTTTAGCAGACGCTCTTATCCAGAGCGACTTCCAGCACATACAGGGACATGTCTGTCTGACCTTCAAGGTCGAGGTTAACGAATCCCGTGTCGTCCTCCATATCATTGGTGACCTCGCACTCGTAACGCCCGTAGTCGTCCAGCGTGACGTTGTGGATGACCACGGAGGCGTCCTCCGGCCCCGCCCTCCAGGGACACCCGTCCCACGTACCCTCCGTACGCCCTCTGCTGGCGGCCCAGCGCCACAAACACGTCCACAAACTGCAGCGCGTCCGTCACCTTGGTCCACTTGATGCGGACGCTGTCCGAGCTCTGGGGCTCGTGGTGGAAGCGGCAGGGCAGCGTGATGGAGCCCCCCCGGTGAGTGACCACTTTACCGGGAGCCGTCTGCACGATCACGGCCCCTGTCTCATCCTCTACAGGGAGGGAGGGAGGGAGGGAGGGAGGGAGGGAGGGAGGGGAGAGGGGAGGAGGGGAGGAGGGGAGGAGGAGGGGAGGAGGGGAGGTGTTGGTGGGAGATTTGAGTCACCGTAAAATAACAAGGTTTTTTATTAGTGGAGTTAGCTACTTAGGCCAAGACAAAATTGAACCGGGTCCAGTGTTCACACAGCAGTACCTACGCCCACTAATTGGACACAGAAGGTCTGGTTTGTGTGGCTGGCATGCAGGCTGTGCTTCAGACTTGGTGTGTGTGTGTTTGTGTGGGCGCATACGTGTGTGTTTGTGTGTTGTGCTCTCCTTCTAAGGACCTATAGCCATTAACAATGACAACACAAGAGAGCGATGCAGCCAAGCTGAAGAAGTAGCTAGCAGATTTCCATTTCCTACTCATCATCTACATTCCTGAAGGAGAACTCACTCTTGGCAGAACTCTAACACAACAGCTGCTCTTTTAATAGTTTTTCTCTGAGATATAAAACTTTTTTTCTTTCTTTATTGTCTCCGGGAGATGCAGTATGTGTGGGATTGGAAATCCATCTTTCAGATGGTTAAGCACGCTATGAGTCGGAAGAGATCTTACCAAGTACGTGAACCACTTTCCTCCTCCCTGTCTGTGTGTCTGCTGGGAGGGAGGTGACAGGAAAGGTGGCGAGCAGACAGGTGAACACCGCCATCCCCATGGTTAGGGCCGGGGCTTTGGGGAACGTCTGTAGGGGGGGCAGGGACACACTAGATCAGGGGCGCCCCATCCTGCTCCTCAAGAGCCCACTGTCCTGACAGTTTTAGATGTTTCCCTGCTCCAGCACACCTGATTCTAATGAATGGGTTGTTATCAAGCTCTGTGGAAGCCTCATAAGGATCATTCATTAGAATCAGGTGTGCTGGAGCAGGAAAACATCTAAAACTGTCAGGAGAGGGGCTCTCGGACCAGGTTTGGGCACCCTGCTTCTGCACTAGATGAGGGGGAGGGGGGGGGGGGAGTGTGGAGTCAGTGAAGGGGGTTTCAGTGTGGGGTTGAGCTGTAATGAGGATAATCTTGTCAGTCGCTAGCAGCAGTGATGGGAGATGAGGTGGATGAAAGTTAAACAGGTTTCAGGTTGGATATTAAGAATGAATATGCATTTACAGTAGAACTGGAAGGTTAATCTGGAGAGTGTATAGTAATATCATTGCCTGATTAAATATTGTGCAGTCTATCCATACTGGTTGTGTACACAGTGAATCTATATATTGGATAAATAGGCTTAAAGGCTTATAGGCTGCCGTTTCTGGAATTACAGTATAATGTCATGGATGTCGTATACACAGCTTCTTGCTAAGAAAGATTATTTTGTTAGATAATGTAAAAAAGAGCATAATATCGGAAAGACTAACTGCAGGAACACAGCATATATTATGATGACATAAACAAAATGATGCAGGTTTTAATCCACATGCGCAACTTCTGCAGTAAACCTGAACCTGAGTCCTTATCAAAGCTGCAAACACTCAGAAAGCACAGTGACATGACATGACACAGATCACCAGTGGATCCCATGATAACTCACCATCATCGTAAATGCAATACGAAGTTGGATGTGCCAGGGTAAACTGTGAGCCTCAGATGGTCTAATGGTGCAGTACCAGACCTGGATCCTTCCTGTACTGCAGTAAGCTCTTGTCCCATTGCTGTTTGAAGAGGGGCGATGCAGAGAGAACTGCTGACGGAGGAACTGACTGTATCTCCGGGATAGTGGGACCTGATTTTCTGCATAATGACGTGGGGAAATCCGCTCACAGTTACACAGTGCTATAATCAAACCAGTATATTTAAAATGGTATAGTATATAGCCATGTATTTGTAGCCATTTTTTTTGTATTATTATGATTTTTTGTAATTAGAATTTGTATCGTCTGTTTTTCCCGATCAAACGTTTAAGGTAAATACAAAGTTGAGTCTTAAAGTTAGTGTAACACTGAGCCCTGCTGGTAGGGTTATAACCTTTCATCGAGGCGGTTTTCTATTACATGGGGGATTAGCTCAAATGGTAGAGCGCTCGCTTAGCATGCGAGAGGTAGCGGGATCGATGCCCGCATCCTCCAAACTTTTTTTTTTTTTTTTTTTGCTGTGTTTCGGAAAAATGGGCGTCCAGAGTGGCTCTCATCATGGACAAGGCTGCTCTGGAAGTCCACATTTGATTTAGATGGTCTGTCAAACAGTGTTAGAGAAAGAGAGGGGGGGTGGGGAGACAGAGAGAGAGAGAGAGAGAGAGAGAGAGAGAGAGAGAGAGAGAGAGAGAGAGAGAGAGAGAGAGAGAGAGAGAGAGAGAGAGAGAGAGAGAAAGATAGATAGATAGATGGGGAGAGGGAAAGAGAGACAGTCAGAGAGAGAGACAGAGAGAGATGGACAGTGACATAGAGCAGCAGCAGACTGTTCAGTGTTGCTATACATCAGCAAGACAAAACTGCTGAGTGTGTTTGTGTAACTCATTCTGACCCGTATGTGTGCTGATTGCTGAGGACTAGAGTATTGATGCTGTTGGTTACACAGGGTCACTCTGACAGATTTATCTCTGTTTCGGAAATGCTTACTTTTCTGTCTTCTCAATGACCTGTCCTGGGCTGAGTGATCTAACCTCAGTGATCATAGAGAGTGATCATAACCTCAGGACGCAGGCTATGTTCCTATATGAGCTCAAATTACTACTGCTTTCATATTAACTATAACATAAACTAAACTCTACCCTTAGATTTGGTGAAAAGCTGATCTTTGTCACAATTAACACAATTTCGGCCACATAGCTGCCAAACAGGAAACTGGCTCAAATCTCAGTAAATCTTTGATGTATTCACACCAAACCCGCAGTGTGCGCTAAGAAACACATGTCAATTTGGTCATGGTTTGAAATATTGAGGAGGAATCTGCCATTAATGCTTGCAGCTATATTTTAGTATCTTCTCAAAACAGGACGAGAAACAGGGAGGGGAAAATTTTACTGGTACCCACACAGAAAATAGAATACAGTGACATCACTGAGGGAGGGAGGGAGGGAGGGAGGGAGGGAGGGAGGGAGGGAGGGAGGGAGGGAGGGAGGGAGGGAGGGAGGGAGGAGCAGCATTATCTGAATACATTACAGCCTAGTGTATCTGTTGAAACAAGCGTCTCCATGTGTGAGTGTGGTGGAAAGACTGATAATGCCACAGCTGTGTGATTGTGTGTTTGGTTGGGAGCGTCCTCCTCTCCCCTCCCCTTCCCTGTCTCCCTCTCCTAACAACTTCCTTCCTCTCCTCATCATGAGAGTGTAACCCTTAAGTTCTGACTGAAACAAGCAGTGGAACCTGGGAATGTAGTGGAATGTAGTTTTTGCAGAAATGAGTTTTCCCATACCTACTGATCTACCAATCATGTCTTAACTATGCAGAGAAGATGATTTGTTTGAACTTTCTCATCTCTTGTGTTTCCTCTGTATTGACTAATGGCTGTGTGGGCAAACACATGGGTCTCATGCAGTAGACTTTACTAAAGATTTCCCATTCAAAGGCTCTTAGGCTTGTTGCTTATCAAGGTGTCCTTCTCCTTGCTGTAAGGCAGACCTTTCTGGCCGGGGAAGTAGGAGACGGTGAGGAAGAAGTTGGGGTTTTGGACGCAGCGCATGGCGATGACCAGAGGGATGCTGACATACAGCAGGTTGGCGGCCATGACAACCAGGAAGGTGTCTCCAGGGATACGATAGGGTGCCATTGTACGAGAGTGGAGAGAGCCTCCGAGATGGGCCCACTGACACTGTGAGAGGGAGAGAGAAAGAAAGGGTGACATAACCATGAGCATCCAGTTTACAAGACTTGATAACCACCGAGGTCATGTGACAGATCATCACTAAGGTAACATGACTCGTAACCACTGAGGGATCCGTATCTCTGTGAGCGAACCTGGGCCATGGCTCCGGCCAAGAACACACTGACGTCGGGCATCCAGTTGCAGCCGGGCTCCACCAGGCCATAAATGATGGCCCCGAGGAGAGGGACGCCATAGAACAGGAAGTGCAGCATCTAGGGATCAGATACAGAGAGAGAGAGGGGGGGGGAGAGAGGGGAGATGGAGGGAGAGAGAGAGAGATGGTAAGTAAGACAGAGAGAGAGAGGGGGTGAGACAAAGAGAGAGACAGAGATTGACAGGTATTGAGAGAGAGAGAGAGAGAGAGAGAGAGAGAGAGAGAGAGAGTTACACTTCAGGGGACACTTCAATGGACAATGAATCCAGTGCATGGTCATCTCCTGTTGAGCTTGTCCAGGGTGGTTATAGGATTCCTGCAGAATACTGATGACCAGCACTGCTGCAGTCTCTCAGAAGTGACTCTCACTTCAGTGAGAAATATTAGGAGCATGGAAAGTCAGTTTACTGAAGGTGTCGCAATGTTAATGTACACCTCTGAGCAACGGCTTTAATTCTGACTTTGCCCTCCTGATGAATCCTAATGAACTGAAGCCAGAAAGCTGAGAACCAATCAAGAACGCCCTTCAGCCTCTGCGAGCGTGTCCTTCCTGCTCTGAGAGCCAATCAGGAACGCCCTTCAGCTTCTGTAAGTGTGTTGTTTTTTTCCAGTCTTTTTCCTGCTTGCTGTGGTTTATCACCATCAATGATTAAAAAGGTCGGTCAACACAAGAGCAGAGCAACCCTGAGAAAGCCCTTTCTGAACACACACACTCGTGCACACACACACACAGTTTTGGCATGCTCACAGACATGCCATTACACACACACACACAGCTTTGGCATGCAGTCAGGCGTTTAATGACACACACACACACACACCTCTCCCACCCAGCGCGTGTCTGAGCTCAGAGGAAGGATTAGCTTATCAACTTCTCAGCATGCAGCTCCCTGGCTGATCGATGAGCAGCCATTGTGCTGCGACTCGAGTCACAACAAGGTCTTTGGATAACCTATCGACTCGTCTTAGAACCCCGACACCACTCAAAAGGGCAGGAAAAAAAACAGACTTGCAGATGAAGGAAACCTTGAGGCTGTGATTCTGTCTGGTCACTGCTGTGCAGCTTCAGAGTAACAAATGAGAAGGAAGCAGAGAGGTGCAGGCCTCTCGTTCCTAGAGTCATTGTTGCTGTAATGATGAAAAATAGTGGTGTACTCACTTGAGAGGGGGGTAGGGAGAGGGGAGAGGGAGGGAGAGGGGTAGAGAAAGGGAGAGGGGTAGGGAGAGGAAGACAGGGGTAGGGAGAGGGAGGGAGAGAGGGGTAGAGAGAGGAAGACGGGTAGGGAGAGGGAGGGAGAGAGGGGTAGGGAGAGGGAGGGAGAGAGGGGTAGAGAGAGGAAGACAGGGGTAGGGAGAGGGAGGGAGAGAGGGGTAGGTAGAGGAAGACAGGGGTAGGGAGAGGGAGGGAGAGGGGTAGGGAGAGGAAGACAGGGGTAGGGAGAGGGAGGGAGAGAGGGGTAGGGAGAGGAAGACAGGGGTAGGGAGAGGGAGGGAGAAAAGTAAGGTAGCCACTCTAGCTAGTTGCTGCTGATCCTAGCCAGCATGGTGTCTGGACTGTCACATGCTTACGTCACCCTGAGTGAGGCTGGCTAGTTAATGTTGGCTGCCTGAGAACAGTGCCTGATGTCTAAATTACCCACCATGACTCGGGGGTAGCCCACGGGGTCCTTCAGATAAGGCTCGTACTGCTTGAGGTAGATAGTGCAGGCCTCCAGGGGGGCGTCAAGAGCTGCCTGCAGGGGAGGGGACACACAGCAGGGGAGGGTTAGTCTGTCAAATCAGACCTGCTAGGTCTTATTTAGTTATATTATTTATGACACTAATGACACCTCTGTCAGGAGGAATACTGTATCGGCTGTTAAATGTTAAACGTGAGTGTGGTGGACCTGTGGACCTGCTCATAGCAATCTGTCCAATCTCATGCTGGCGTTCACTTTATGTTTCACTTGACGAAGAAGGATGTAGTAAGAAATTGTGGCCAGGATTGATATTGATATTGTGAGGTCTAGTGTCATTGGGTGAAGGGGTCTAGTGTCTCACCAAGCCCCTGAAGATGGTGAAGGCCATGGCAGCCAACGCCAGCAGCACCAGCATCAAGTCCTGAGGACGCCAGATCAACTTCATGCACTGAACGAACATGGCCTGCGGAGGGAGATGGGGTGAGTTTCAATAGTCTGGAGGGAGATGGGTGAGTTTCAATAGTCTGGAGGGAGATGGGGTGAGTTTCAATAGTCTGGAGGGAGATGGGTGAGTTTCAATAGTCTTACATTGTACCCCCCAGTCTGTTGTTTGGACTTGGCGCTGGTGAAGACTGAGATGGCGCCCCAGATGGGCACCAATAGGAAAGGCATGTTGAGCCAGAAGGCAGGGCGGATGTCTGACCCGGATTTACCTACCAGGAAATAAAGGGAAGGAGAGAGAGAGAGAGAGAGAGAGTTCCATTGCTTCATTCCAGAGACTCTAGAACAATGAGTTCCATGACACTTCCAGAAGTAGGACACTCTATTTTTAATCGTGTTAAAAGGTGACATAAGTCTGACGCACGATCAAATTGACACGGCTCTACCAGAAAGAGGATCGCACAAAATACATATTTAAAAGGTTTTATTTCTAACCCAGTTAAGCCTGTGATTCATTCTAATTATGGCCACATCTATAAGTAAACGCAATACTGGGAAAAACAGAGAAGATTAGCAGAGCTTGATTTGACTCTTGACTCAGACTTTGACATGATGGATTTGAAACTTTCAACAACAGATGCCACTTGTCTATTTTCGCTGATTTCTTCTGTGAAACCCGAAAGCGAGTGTGTGCTGTGTGTTCCTCTGCTTGGTCTAAACTGGGACTCTTAATGATGGGAGGCAGACCAGATGTTCCAGTGACTTCCATGTGAAAGAGGAACTCACCTACAACGATTCCAGTGACAAACACACTCATATTGGCCAGCAGGGATCCGGCCCAGAATAGACCCATGATGCGATAGTCCTTCCTGGATGGAGAAACCAGTCAGTCTACCTTTACATTTGTTTGTTAGTTACATATCTGTATATAACTATGTACAGTTTATCAATGACAGACACTAACAATAGTACAATTCACAATGCAGAATATACAGTTCATATTAAGCTTCAGTAGAAAGACTGAAGGGGCTCCGAATGGTTCACCACAGTCACCGAACCACCTCTGTTACATCCACTCAGAGAGATGGTGAACTGAAGGCCAGGCAGCACTGACCTCTCAGTGATGCGGCAGATCATGAAGAGGTAGAGGATGAAGTGCACGATTCCATCCCAGTAACACATCATGATGCCGTAGGGTGTTCCCAGATACGGCTCCCCCTGCAGGTGGAGGATAGGAACTGTCAGGAGAGCTAATGAGACGGTAGCAATCTTCAAAAAAACAGGGGAGCTTGTATAAAGGGAGTCATCTGGCTCAGTCAGTTAGGGTGTCAAGTTAGTAATCAGAAGGTCCTTGGTTCAAATCCTGGCTGGGTCAACATGACGTTGTGTCTTTGGGCAAGGGCACTTCACCCTACTTGCCTCAGGGGGGAATGTCCCTGTACTTTGCTGTAAGTTGCTCTGGATAAGAGCGTCTGCTAAATGACTTAAATGTAAATAGAAGACTTACCGCTTCCTGGTAGAACTCCATGAATCCAGAGATCCAGCCATCGTGTTGCAAAGCACTTACAAGGTCGATGACACACGTGAAGGAAAACTCTGCAAACACTGTGGAGAACAAAACAAAAACTAAAAAAATCAATATGTTTTCTTATGGAGATGACATGACAGAAAAACAGAGTGGGGGAGTGGCCATATTTGTGAAAGTGGTTCATTCTAAAGCAAGTCAACAAGGTCATTCATGTTTAAATGCCTCCAATTACGCTGTTAAATGAATTGGATTAATGTGTTGACTGTTTTTCAGTCCTCTTGGTTGCAATTAGCATGAACTGATTTGTATTCGTGAAATATTTCAGCATCGGTGAAAGAAAGGCCCTCGTACAAAATATGTTGAGGAATTCAGCTCAGAAAACTCAAGTTGTTAAGCAGCTGTAGTGAAGGAACAATGATTGTTCTGCTCTCATTGTGGTTATGATAAAGGGCGAGTTGATCCTCTGTGTAATTACTCAATCTGCACTGTCTCATTCTTTCATCAACTGCATAACAGAGCTCTTTAACCTCCTGTAAAGACGCTCTGACAAGACTCAGATTGGTGAAAAGTGCAACGCTTCCCCATGAGACTCCTTTACTGTCTCTCTTTTTCTACCCCCCCACTTCATCACCCACCCCCTCCTCCTTCTCTCTTTCTCTTTCTCTCTTTCTCTCTCTTTCTCTCTCCGTCTCTCGATCCCTTTCTCGTCTGTGTTTAAAATATTTCCCTGCAACCACCCAGCTATTGATTTCCAGGACTGTGGAGGGAGAGATAATGATGTCCTCCAGCAGCAGAGGTTGGAAAGAGATTTATACAGGGAGCTGAGGGCCGAGTTTCCCCCCAGGTTAAGAGCCCAGCTGTGCAGAGAGCGAGAGCATCTCTGCCAGGAATGGACAGAGAGACATGGGCCTGATGCCTGCAGCAGCTCCACCTATAAACCAAGGCAGACACTTCATCGGTGGCCAGGGATGGAAGTTTCCGGAGAAGGCTCAAGGATGGTGAGGTAGATAAACTATAAACACACAGTGTTGAGGCAGACTCTGGCTCTGTCCTCTGCAGTGTACCATTCTTAAGGAACCCTCAGCGGTCACCTTCCAGTAAGAACACTTACTTATTGTGACACTAAACAAGACATATTTACAGTGTTCCTTTGGAAGACCAGTAGCACAAGGTAAGACGACTCATACGTTTCCCAACCACAATACTGAAGGTTCAGCGAGACGTGTTGTTATGATCAGTCACCGATGCACTTTTTTTCCCAAAGCTCTCTCTTGGAAATTGCTTGGGATAAAAGCATCTGCTAAATGATTCATTGTAAATGTAAATGAGACGGAGACTTGGCGAGAGACACAGACATAACGTGTCCTCCCTCCATCTTGTCCCGCCGCCCTTGCGATGTCATCGCCGTGTGTCTGAGCATGCAGAGGTAAGGATCTCTCACTGATAAAGAGGCTCCAAAACCGTATCCCTCTCCCATCTCCCTCCCCATCCTGCTGCCCGCTGATCAACACTCTGATAGGGACACACACTCTGTCTGCCGGGGGAACTTGTGGCCCTGTAATCCTCCAGGGGAAGAGTTATCTCCAAGGGTCTAACAGGGAGGGCAGCATGGAGGATTATGGGTCGGTGTTGTGGTGGAGAGCCATGCAGAGACCTCCGGGGTGTCCAGGTGGTTCTGAACCCTGGGGAGCTGGCATGGCTGTGGGCACTGAACACACACGACCTCCTCTTAGATGGAGGCTGGAAGTGCATCTGCAGATATACTCCGTTGCCGGAATATATCCGTTTGTTCTTACAGAAAATGAATGAAAATGACGATGAATAAAATACTACACTGAATGGTATAGAGTTAAATCATCAAACGCTCTGTGGTGTCGGGTTAAATCTTCTGGCTCTGATAGCAAAGCAGAAGGCTCTCAAAACATGAGTTGGGAAAGCCTGTCTTGAGTTACTGAGGTATTTAATTTCACATGCCTCTGACGTATGCCAAGTTATTTAGACAGTCACTACTATGAGATTGTGAGTGTGTGTGTGTGTTGTAAAAGAGCACATTGTTGGTGCCCTCCACGTCATTAACTATACAAAGCCAGTCTGGTTTCCAGCTTAACCAGTGATCCTGCTGGAGCTAAGAAGATTCCAAGGCTTCAGTAGACTCACAATGAAAACAATTCATCTCACTCACATGAGGGCCCAAAAAAAGAATACAATCTGGAAATCGTATAAGTTCGCTGGAATCCAACCTAGTAAGCGAAGTAGTAAACTGAGTGAAACATTGCTGTAGACGTTTTCAAAAGCCGAAAAGTTGAGCTGGGAAATCATAGAGCAATGTGAACGTTGTGAAATAAATAATCATAGATCATACAATACCGAAGAATAGGAGGTCTTTGGGTGGGTTACGCCATGTAATCAGGAAATAAACCAGGAACACAATAACCAGCACAGCGGCACCCACCTGCAGGATCACATAGGGTCTGTAGGGAAGGGAGGAGGGGGGGGACAGAGAGAGATAATAAGATATTAGGAACAATCAGTGTTATTCAAATTCTTGGTACAACGTCTCCATACTTTCAGTCTGTGCTTTTTAAAGAGTAATTTCCCACCAATTTTCCGCCTCATTCTCTCTCCCAATTAGGTTTCCATCTCTAAGGTCTCCTCTGCACTGTTAAATTAAATGGGAGTGATGAATGGGAAGACAGACGGAGCCGTGATTACGCCCAGAGCTCAGGGAGGACTGCCACAGGGGCGGGAGAACCATGGGACCTGTGAGTCACTGAGGACAGGAAGAGCTGGACTGCTGCCCAGGTGAGAGAGACCCTGGAGAGAGAGAGACCCTGGAGAGAGAGAGAGACCCTGGAGAGAGAGACCCTGGAGAGAGAGAGAGACCCTGGAGAGAGAGAGAGACCCTGGAGAGAGAGACCCTGGAGAGAGAGACACCCTGGAGAGAGAGAGAGACCCTGGAGAGAGAGACTCTAGAGAAAGAGAGACCCTGGAGAGAGAGAGACCCTGGAGAGAGAGAGAGACCCTGGAGAGAGAGACCCTGGAGAGATAGAGAGAGACCCTGGAGAGAGAGACCCTGGAGAGAGAGACCCTGGAGAGATAGAGAGAGACCCTGGAGAGAGAGACCCTGGAGAGAGAGACCCTGGAGAGATAGAGAGAGACCCTAGAGAGAGAGACCCTGGAGAGAGAGACCCTGGAGAGAGAGACCCTAGAGGCAGCAACCTTGGAGAGAGAGACCCTAGAGAGAGAGAGAGACCCTAGAGAGAGCAACCCTGAAGGTGTCTCTACAGAGGGACCCTGGAGAGAAGGCTTTCAGGCGAGTAAGCTCCGGGTCTCAGTCACCACAGCATTAAAAGCTTGAAGGTGTGATGGATCAACGTGTCTGGATCCGGACCAAGATGTTGCCTATGTTATTCTGCCACGATATACCTCAATCATCCAACAGCGCTTGTTTGAGGCTAACCTGTCACCTCGAGCAAAGACATGGGGATTTAGGAATGAGGCGTTCGCTAGAAATTAGCCTCCTAGTGGTCCAGCTATTGGAGCAGAGGCTTTTAAGGTTACTCGTATCTTCTATTTGGTCAGATGTCAGAATTGCAGCACTAGAGAAAGATGAATGTGCTCAGGGAGTCCCAACAAACAACATGACTTCCTCTCCAAATGCACAATGTGTTTAGAGGAAAGCAAAACAACAAGGCCAAAAAGGAAGTTCTCTAGCGGTTATCTCAGGATAGAAGATGTATGCAGGCAGAGCTGTTTGTTTGCAAAAGCAACTCAACACAATGCACATTGCATGTCAGGAGCAATTCATCAAACTCCTCCTTGCGTGCTTGTATTGACTGTCAGGATATACCGAGTGTCGGCACAAAGATCCACCAAGGGGGAGAATGACGTGTGCTCAAAATGAGAAATATCGCTCAGGCAAAGAAAGGCTGGAAGAGTGAAGCATCCATAACCACCCTAACTATACAGGCCCGCAATACATTCTCGTTGAATGTTGGTGGCGTTGCAGTCTAGAAGCGTCCATCATCTGTCACTGTTCATCATATCCTAACTACAGGCCTGTGTTGGCAACAGCAATGCAAGTTACCATGGCCTGCTTCAGATGGCTTGCATGGAATTTGACTTCAGCATTCAATAGGCCTATACGAGTCTTATAATCTGTGGAAATTTCACCATAGTGAAATGGGTTTAGTCGATGGGAAATTCGAGTTGGCTAACACAAGCACTACTCACAGAGTATTACAGATTTCGACATTTTTTTTTTCTCCGGGGCAGATTTGTTCAGGATTTAGGGGTGAATTAGGGAATCCGCGTGGGACGCTCACGAGCTGATAGCGCCCTCGAGTGGTGGGAAATAGAATGTTCAGCACTTTCGCGTTCATTCATTAACCTGCACCATTAAGAAGCCTATAGCTACTGTCAACCTAAATTTATATCATAACTATTTAACAGTCTATTGTGTAAGTGCATACATTCCATCATACATATGAGACCAACATTTAATGTGTCTGCATTACATGGAGCTAAGAGGAAATGATTGATAAATACAAACCGATTAATAGAGTTAAGAGAATAATAATAATCATGAATAATAATAATATTAATAAAAATAGAGAGTTAATAGAACTTACTCTTGCAACTCCGGCACATTGTTCATGGTGTAAAGGACCCCGAGGGCCGTCAAGGAAAATAGGAAAACAAACACCTCCATCTTCTCAAAAGATGGAAAAACAGTCCCTGGATAATATCAGCCCCTGTGGGGGGAAAACACAAAAACAACCAACAATGCAATAGATCTCCACTTATATTTTCTAAATTTACTACTAAAACCTGAACTATGTAGGCGACTATGTACGATGCAGTCTAATATCTATTCTCTATATTTGAATTAAAATGATAATAATAATAAATATGTAAAATAAACAATGACATGAATCGGTTGAATAGGTAGAATAGTAATATTAAACATAGTGAGAAATTTTAATAACGTTCGTTAAAAAAAATAACCTGAACTCTTACCGTCTGGCTTGTCTTTGGGTGAATTAATCAACTACTGGCTGCTCAGGGACCAACTCTGCGTTAACATGTGGAGGAATGATCTCCACACAAAAGGAGCTTTTAGAGAAGGTTGTGCAACTTGGTTTGTAAGAGATTTACATAAATCGTATCAGATGTAGTCCACTTTAAGCACCTCATTTGGAGCCTACATTGTGTTTAGAGTTATGGGCCTGTAGACATACTGAGCTTTATGAAATGACTGGATTCTTGTACTTATTTTAAGATTGATTTAACCTGAGTAGGTATAATTGGACATGACGAATTGTGTCCAATTCAAACTCTTTATCACTACCCAAATTTAGGCATAATATACCCTAATTTGGGGGGGAATTGATATAATATTCCACTCAGTGAGTCTTTTATTGTTATGGATGTATACATGTTCTGTCCAGCAGAGTGCGCCACATCCAAATACACAAGACTGGTTCAGGGAATTTTATATTAAATGTGCGTTTATTTTTTTTACCTCTGCACACGAACCTTCACAGACTTATTGGGACAAAATACCTGCCGGATAAAGACGTCAGCTTTGGACACATGCAAGAGGAGAACCCATTATAATAAAACATGTTTGAATATTTGATGACACATATCTCATATTTTTAAGTGTAATCCCAGACAGCGTGTGTGTGTGTGTGTGTGTGTGTGTGTGTGTGTGTGTGTGTGTGTGTGTGTGTGTGTGTGTGTGTGCGTGTGTGTGTGTGACTGTGACTGGAGAGGGTACGTGTGTGCTGTCAATTCTGTCAGGTAGATCGCATGATCCAATCTTTTACCCCAATCATATACCTGGGCACATTTTTACTGGTGTCTTAAGTATGGTTGTCCTCATAGGACACCCTTCTGTCTGAACCTGTCACCCCCGGTGACTTGCTCTGCCAGAGACACACACATCACACACACATCACACACACACACATCGTGCTCCTCTTCGATGCACTTCAGTTGTTGGGAAAACGGGAACTGTTGTACCAGGAAGGCCCTGGATAAATTAACTGGAAACTGCTGGATCTCTTCCAGTAACATTGTTCGATACGTCATCAGGTGAGGATGCACGGTGACAACAGGATGAGATAAGAAAATGCTTTATTTGTCCCCCAGTGGGAAATTTGCACTTTGCAACAGCTGCAGGGTACAGTACAGCACTCTGAGTAACAGGTTAAAGTATACTAATTCAGTAAATACAGTAAAAACGTTGTACATAACTGAAAGAGAGTTCAGTTTGGGTTAAGTGATAAATGTGATGTGATAACTGTAACAGGAAGTACACACACAAGCTGCAACTCCTATTGGTCTGTTATTAAATACAGACACTAGGCCCAATAACCTCAGTGAAATGTCCTAAATAGAGCATAATATCTGTTCTCTATATCTGTCATATTGATAGAGGGCTTTGTGGACGTTTTCCGCAAATAATTTAGATTTGAGGGTGGAACCTGGAAGCACGATGCTGATTACAGGTATTATCTTGTGTTGACTCATGTATTGGTGTGAAGTACACATTTATAGCGGGAATAAACACTTTCACACCAATATGACCCTGATTACTGGTCTAGTTAACAAATATTCAAGTATTTCACAGAGACAATATTATACTATTATTAGAATTAACCAACTCTGGTGGTTTCTAATGCTGTTCTGATGGGGTAACATAGTCATATATGTCCTGACACATGCAGTCAAATCCATTCCAGGCATAGTGTTTTCAACTAGGGCGTAGCCTCTTAAAGCAAGTGAATAGGACAATCCCTTGTCTCACCTGACCCCAGCACGGTTTCCTTCAGACCTACAGCCTCCATAATGTCATGGGTACGTTTTTTTAACCGCTTAACGTCATAACTATCTTGGCCTGTTTTCTTTTTCGACATGAATTAATACATTTTTTTTGTTTAGAAACAGTCAAATGTATGTGCATTTAATCTAAACTGCACAGAAGGACAGGGGGGCTGAAATGACATGCATAAGGCACGCGCAGCTGGCAACAAGACGTTCTAGTGTGACGTCAGCAGCGGAAATATCTCCCTGGGCAAAATGGCCTCGTCTCTATCAGGAAGTGAAGAAAACATCTGAAAAAAAGAATTAAGTTCGACCCGAAATTTCACTGTTTCGATCTCAAACACAAGCGTGTATTCGATTAAAAAACAACAGAAACGTTAAAGAAACTCGGACTCAGAATAAGACAACACATTATTGGTAAGTGTTGCAATTCAAGGTTATATCAGATAACGTAAAAAACTGTGCGAACGACTTAGCTTAGCATGATTTAAAAAGCCAGCTAGCCCAACTGTCGTCACAGCTATGCTAGCTATGCTAGCTCTGCTAGCCGGTTAACTAACATTACCTAGGTGTAGGCAAATACAATATATAACTTTATTATTAGTATGGCGCTAGATATCAGATGCAACGTGTATTTTGTGTTTGTATTAAACTCATGTCGTATTTGTTGGAAAGTGAAGTTAATTTTCGAAGTTATTCGTCGATACTGAAAGCTAACGAGCTAGTGTGTGTCTAGCCCCAGCTTTGTCAAGAGTGCTCAGAGGTAAAGCTAAGCTAACTACACAACTGCCTTCTACTTCTACTTTCTTTTCTTCAATCTAACTGGATAACATTTGGCTAGATAACGCCTTGCTAATCGTTTTCACATTTGAATTTCTGGTTTATAGAATAGTATCTAGACTCTCTATGTGAGGAAGCTTTGTTGCTAACCAGATTGTAGAGATAGTCAAACTAGACCAGTCTTGGATCATTTACATCTTCTGGATGGATGAAATTCAGTTTTGTATCGAGGTTTATATAATATGATCTTTCCTGATATTGGCTGTGTTGTCGTATTACATGGTATCTATATGGTTCATAGTCTAGATAATGATCATCACAATATTGGGTGACTTGTGTGTAGTCAAATGTGTAGTTTCTCTGCTCGGTGGGATATTCCGTGTGGTCTTTGTGTGTCAAACCACTAACTAACCTCGTTCAATTTCTTGTCTTTCAATAGACTCTTTGACCTTTTTGTACGTGTAGCCCCTGGTTCACTGGAAGGCAGATTTAAAATGTTCTATAGCCAAAAAGACCTGTCTGTACTTGCTGAGAAAAGCTAAGTTGTCGAGACCAGTGTAGTTTAGTAGAGAAGTGCTGTGTTCTTGTAGGAAGGTGGTGGGGGGGGGGGGGGGGGGGTGGGGGGTTGCATTCATCTGAATGGAGGTCTAAATTTCAGTATGCTGACAGCTGTGTTCAGCCAAGGCTCCTCTAATCATCAGCCTTACTCAACAATAAACTATTTATGTCACTGATAATGTTGAATATATTTAGCATGAGTCTGGAATCTGCAGAACTCTCTTGGGATATTAGCCTTGAATGTGTGATGAAAATAGTTTTACAAACGAGCTCCAATGCAAGCAAGAAAACCACTTGGACCTTCAAGCAAAAAGAAGAAGCCTGTAGCCTTTTCTAGATGGATAGTCTGATATTGTGGCACAACAGCCAGTGTGTGTATAGGATACAGACCAATAACATTCTGTCTATAATTATTAATCCGTGCAACGATTTCCCTTCAAGTCAAGAATGCATTTTGATGATTGGAGTTTGAATGACTCACTGCGTTCCATGGCAACCTTCTGTCTAACTCTGTGGGGGTGGTTAGTGTGCCTGGTGTCATTTGGGTTCTTTAGCTTCGTTCTGTCATTACTCCATAGTAACGTAAGTAGACAGGCTGTTTTAACAGTTATTGTGAGGATGAAATACAGGCTTGAAAACCACAGGCTTCCTGCCCACAGAACACCACTGTGATCAATAGATGTTTGTTCTCTCTGAGTGTGTGTTTAAAAAAAAGGAGGCCATACACTGTTCTTTTGTTCAGATCTGTCTTGTGATGTTGGGATCAATCTGTCACATCTACTATGGAAAAACCATATTGGTATATCATGTTTTTTTGCATGCAGTTGCATGAATGCAGTGATATAACTAGCCTGACAAAATCAGATGGCTGAATTAACCTGTAAACTGCATATTGACCTGAGCTAACATGCAAATCAATCATTTTTTTTACCAAACCATTGATGAACGTGTTTAATTGGTGTTGTTTTGGCTTGTAGATGTGTGTGTGTGTGTGTGTGTGTGTGTGTGTGTGTGTGTGTGTGTGTGTGTGTGTGTGTGTGTGTGTGTGTGTGTGTGTGTGTGTGTGTGTGTGTGTGTGTGTGTGTGTGTGTGTGTGTGTGTGTGTGTGTGTGTGTGTGTGTGTGTGTGTGTGTGTGTGTGTGTGTGTGTGTGTGTGTGTGTGTGTGTGTGTGTGCGCAGTCAATCTCTGTTGGTAGACAGTCTCCCCCCCTATGGGATGGGATCTTGAAGGCCACAAGCCTTGCTTGTTGTTGTTGAGAGCAGGCAGGAGTCAGTGAGTGAACACACTGCTGGGATTTAATACGACCAAACAGCCCAGAGCTCCTTCACTCAGCATCTGCCTCTTAACCTCGGCTGTCTCTCTTGTTTCCTTTCCTTTTTTTCTCCCTTTCTATCTCCCCCCTTCTCTCGCTCACACAGTCTTCTCTTCTGGCCTCTCATCCTCTTTCCATCTTTCCGTTTTTTTTGTTGCTCCCTCACTTTTTTATCTTCCACTGATCTGTCTCTCTGTATCTCTCTCTCTCTCTCTTGCTCTGTCTGGCATGTTTTTTTTCTTGCTGTGCCTCTGCTCTCTCCCCCTCCAGCCTGTGTCAGTGATAAATCTAATTTATGGCCTCTGGACTGATTGGAGCAAGAATGAAATGTGGGAGTGGATGAGGTGCTGTAGAAAGTGGAGTTGTGGTGCTGCTGTGGGGGGGGGCGCTGGGGGGAGGGGCCGGGGGGCTGGTGGGGGGGCGGGGGTCAGCGATGGGTAATAGGTTGGGCTGTTTTGCTTTCCTAGAACCTGGCCTTCATTAGGTAATAGTTCATGTATTAAACATGAGCTATGGAAGTGGCCGTGGCCAGCTTCTCTTCCTAATATAAAAGGCTCCAGTGTTCATCTTACTGGTGTCAGAGACCCAGACAGAGCCCCTTTATAACACAGGGCTGGGTGATACACCCTGGCCTGTGTGCCACGCTGGCCGCCCAAGAGCTCATCAGAACAGGATTGAAATGAGGGGAGGAGGGGGGGGGGGGGTGTTCAATGGCAGGTCATTCAGAGGGCTGCTGTAAGTTAAGAAGTAAGTAAACATCCTTCTCTGCAAAGCAAACACTGCACTCCAACATGGCAGACATATATTACCGAACCAAAGAGCTATGGGCATCTGATCTGGAATATGTGACCCTGGCCTAGTCGGGGTTAAAGCTTAGCCTACGCCTAGCCATCCACACAGCCGCTTAATCAGTCATCTCTCCTCATCATGTACGAGTGTCAGGATAAGGGGAAGAGCTTGTCAAGATTCAGTACCTCTTGTTCAGTCGGAGGGGAAAAAACAAAAACAAAGATGCAATTCACCGGGCTGTGAGTGATGGAACCTTCCGGTAGTTTCTGTGAGATCCTTCCTGAGCTTTGTGGCTCCTTGAGACGTGCTGAAAGAGAAGCTGGTGTCTCGCTCTCTGTCTGTGGTGGAGAGGAGGCCCTCAGGGCTGCAACACACACAGCGTTCCCAGCATATGAACTCATGTTGATGTGAGGAGGAGGAGGTGGAGGAGGGGGTGGTGTTAGGAGGATAATCTCATCTCAGTTGTAAACTCTCCACCATCATTGAAAAGAGGTGACAAAGGAGAGATCTAGGGAGAACAGACTGAAATCGTACTTTAAAGGTGGTTAAACCAGTCGAGGGTGTTGAGGCTCCAAAGAGCTTGAGTTTCAGCTACCTAACACAGCACTGATCCACAGGAGTGTCTGATGGTAATGATGGGGATCCTGGTCCCTGGTGGATCTCTGTCGTGGCTGCAGAGAAGAGTGTGTCAGAGGTCAGAGGTCAGGGTCTGACTGCCACAGCAAATAGAGCAGATAAGCCTCCACCCCATCCCTCTGTCTGCCAATATCTCTCAAATATCTCTCTGGCTGTGGGCTTCAGCATCGCTTAGAATAGAAGGTCATGTTTACATCGCTTACTTCGCTGTCTGTCAGCCTGTCTGTTGGTCAGCCTGTCAGCATATCTGTCTGTCAGCCTGTCTGTAGTTTAGCATACCCCCCCCTCTCCCCTGCATCTCCAGTTTCCAGTAAACCAGTCCTGCTTTCCAGTGAACTCCAAATGTCACAGGTGCCTCGTTTCCACTTAAGTCAGTTCCTACCAGGCTACTCTGAGCTCTTAACTGAAGTCTGCTGCCTCCTGATGCTGTGTGAGTTCAGCAGGATCCAGCTGAGTCAGCGCTTCCTCTGCAGCTCGGCCCGGCTCGCTGCGGCAGAGAGAACACACAGCAGACTCTCTGAAAGACGTAAGAGACGTCTGGAAAGATCCCAGCAGCTTCGCTCCTCTCATCTCCCATCGCTGCACTTCAGTGGGTTTCTCTGGAACAGTCTGAGGAGACCTACAGAGGTGAAGTGAGGGCCTCTAGGGTGCAGAACTGCAGCCTGGTTAAGCCAGTACAGACAGTCACTCCAGAACTGTTCCCTTCTGCTGTCCTGTTACCTCGGGTTTGTTTTGCATGACATCAGGCTGGCTGGTAGGTACAAGTTGTGCTGTCCTGAAAAGTAGGGCGTTCTCCAGCCCACACAGGTCACAGGCCTTCTCCCTCCTACTCCCTCCATGCAACCTAACGCTTATTTTTTGATTACACACAAGCTGCATGTTACCCAGTGTGTGTGTGTGTGTGTTTGTGTGTGTATTTGCGTGCGTCAGCTGGAGCCTCCAGCTGAGCTAGATCACTGGTGCGCATGCTACCTTGCTGAACACAAGGTCCAATATCCTTCACTCCTCGTCACTTCAGCAACTGTAGCTGTGTGTGCCAACTAGAGTAGCTCTCTCTCTCTCTCTCTCTCTCTCTCTCTCTCTCTCTCTCTCTCTCTCTCCCCTCTCTTCTCTCTCTCTCTCTCTCTCTCTCTCTCTCTCTCTCTCTCTCTCTCTCTCTCTCTCTCTTTCTCTTTCTCTCTCTCTCTCTCTCTTTCTCTCTCTCTCTCTCTGTCTCTCTCTCCTCTCTCTCTCTCTCTCTCTCTCTCTCTCTCCCTCTCGCGCGCACTCGCACAGACCCACAGCAAGGACCAGAATATGGAAGCTGTGTGTGTGCAAGCTGGCGCATGTGTGTTCGTGTGTGTGTGTGTGTGTGTGTGCAAAGATGGCAGCAGTCATAGAGCTGCTAAGTAGACTAGATCCCTCTCCTTCCTCTTTGATCTTAACCAGCTTTGATGTACTGGCTGCTGGTGGTGAGGGGGGGGTGGGGGGTAGGGGCTATATGAGGGGTTTATATAGCCGTCATTAAGCCCCTCTTCTGGTGGGTCCCCCCCCCCCCCTCACTCCTCCTCTCCTGTACTCATTTCCACCACAACAAAATCTCCCATGCGAACTCAGCAGAGCTCTGTGAGGTTCAGTCTCTCCTGATTGATCTGGTGATCATCATGAGGCTGGCTGTCCTTAGCTGGTGATGGCCACAGTCAGGGTGTCACTCTTCTGCTGCGTCTGTGGAGGAGCACCATTCAGCCGGGACTGTTTTTCCACACCTACTGTTACCCCCCCCCCCACACATACACAGTCATAAATACCTTAATTCCAGCGGTGTTCCTGCTAGGCATCTTACCAATCATCTTACCGTTATAAAAGGCGTGTGTGTGTGTGTGTGTGTGTGTGTGTGTGTGTGTGTGTGTGTGTGTGTGTGTGTGTGTGTGTGTGTGTGTGTGTGTGTGTGTGTGTGTGTGTGTGTGTGTGTGTGTGTGTGTGTGTGTGTGTGTGTGTGTGTGTGTGTGTGTGTGTGTGTGTGTGTGTGTGTGTGTGTGTGTGTGTGTGTGTGTGTGTGTGTGTGTGTGTGTGTGTGTGTGTGTGTGTGTGTGTGTGTGTATTTGAACGGGGGAAATTCGATAACCAGGCAGCTCTTCAAAACTCAATTTGTTTGTGTGGCTCTCGTCTTTGATAAGACTGTGTCACTTGATCGTCTGGCTTTGTGTCTCTGTCCTCGCCCTAGTGCTGAGCTTTTCACAGCTCCCTCTCCCCGCTCGTGTTGAAAAGCGTCCGTTTAATAATGCAGCCTGTTTTGAATGACGGATGTGTTTCCAAAGGGAAGCAACTTGTTCGTCTTTTATGAATTTTTCATGGCGCGTCTTATGAATCTATCTCCTAGTCTGGCCATGATGCTTCAATCCTAACGTGTTACAACTCTGCCTCCGTAATTAAGTTTCAAAGTGATTCGGGGGGGCGGGCGGGACGTTTAACGGCTTGGCGTCCATTTGGGGTTTGCCTGGGAGGCGTTGTGGTAGTGCTCTGCTAGGCTAACGTCAGGCTGAAAAGCGGTACTCGACCTAACAGGTGAGCGCATGGACGTGTCGCTCTCTCTCGCTCTCTCTCTCTATCGTCATGGGAACGCCTGGACATTCATCGGGCCGTTAACCAGGAGTGATCCAAGCCGGGGTTACGGGGGTTAGAGGATTGCAGGGTTTTTCCCCTGCGTGTCTTAAGCAGGATGAATGCTTGGCTTCAGGGGCTGAGGGATGAGAGGATGAGGGGGGTGGGGTTACACGGGGAAGGGTCAGCAGAGGGGAAGCTCTAATGCCTGTTCATCCTCTAGCCAGCACGCCTGCTCCGCTCTCCAGCCATGACCCTCTGCTCCCAGCCCCCACAGATTAAACACCTGGGGACAGGGCTAGGAGAGGGGCTAATAGACATGATCAACACTGGACAACACCTTCAGACCCCTGAGTGTTGAGCTGTGTTGAGATGGGCTGTGGGAATGTCAGACAACTACCTGTTGATGGTTCGTGTTCCTGGTGCTCACTGGCCTCTTCCTCATTGTGTGTGTGTATGTGTGTGTGTGTGTGTGTGTGTGTGTGTGTGTGTGTGTGCGTGCGTGCGAGAGAGATCCTCGTGAGTGCTTAGCTGTGATTTAGCAGCTTGTCATTTCATGTGCTTCATCTGACAGACAGGCAGGCAAGTAGACTGCAGTGACTCTATTCTGTCCCCTGGCCCACACTGGGCATAGTCAGCCTTGCAACACACATGCAGCTAATTTCACTTTCCTCAAATATGGTCAAACAAGTTAGTGCGTATAAGCTTTTAGGCTTGCTGTAAAGTCTGTGTTAGTGCGCACTGGTGTGTGTGTGTGTGCGTGTGTGTGTGGGCGCGCGTGTGTGGGCGCGCGTGTGTGTGAGAGATAATCCCTAAGATTTAGGTGTACACCAGGCCACCCAGAAGAGGGGTTGAGCAATTATCAGATTATACCACCACGCCTGTCTTTTTACTCCAGCAGTGTTTTCTCACACTGTTATGGTTCTGTCCCTCCACCAGCACAACACTTCATTCAGTGTGTTCCCTTACCCACACTGCCCTGCCACATGGGAGCCACAACACACTGGACTGACCAAACAGCACAAAGTTCATATCGTTCATATGTAAAAAAATATATTATATGTAGCCAAATGGGTCCCCCAGCTACGCTGAGTACGTCTTAATAAAAAGCCCAGATGCAATCCAGTACCTAAATAGCAGGCACACCTTTCAAAACCAGGACAAGTAAATCATTTCTCTCAGCAAGGCAAAATACATAGAAATAGTTGTTAGCCTGTCTCTTATTCCCCCTCACTTTCTCTCTCCCTGTACCCCCCCCCACTCTCTCGCTCTCTCATTCATTTCATTTAGTTCCACCCCCCCACCCCCCCCCACCCCTTTTCCCCCTCTCTGCCATTTTCCAGTAATGATAAGAGTGCCTTACAGGAAGAAGACATCTGGAAGGCAAATAATGATCAGTATCGATTGTCCCTTGGAGACACGAAGCCTGCCAAAGATGGACACCTCTCTGTTGCTAGGAGACCTTTGCTGCCGCACTGCTGCCGTTGGCATGGCGAGGGAAGGGGGGGATGGTAGTTTTCATGCAGAGAAGGCAGGAAGGGGGGGGGGATTGAGCAGAGAGAGAGAGAGATGTGGAATATCAGGATGGACAACTAGTGAAAAGACAGAAGGATGAAGGGATAGAGATGCAAGTTTCTTGTTGTGTTTCGTCAGTCGATGAAGTCTTCAAGGGTGTCTTGGACTGTGGAGGCTGTGGTTCACACCAGCCCACTCCCTCCTTCTCCCTCCCTGCTCTGCCTGTTTGTGTGGTCTGTTCTGGAAGCCTCCAGCAGCCCTGGCGTCCTGTGTTTTGACAGTGGCTGGACCCAGGGCCCTGTGTCCGGACCTTGCCCTGTTCCTGAGGCTGCCCCCTGCTGCCTCTGATAGAGTTCCTGCTCTTCCTGTTCAGTCCTCAGGGATCGTGGCCGGCGTTACTCAGCATCAAAGTACAAGGCCTCTATTCAGAGCCTCTGTAGCTGCTCTCAGGCAGCAGGGGACTGGGTGTGACCAGGTTATGGTGGGCTAGGCTGGGCTCCACCATACAATCCCTGAACGTTATTGGTGTCAAACCCGTGTCATTGACCCGTGTCATTCACTTCAGCCAAACACTAGTCCAGCTGAATTCACCAAGTAGAGAAACTTGTTAGTGAAATAAGCTGGTGTAGTGCTTGGTTGCCATGAAAACCTGCACCCTCTTGGCCCTCAATGCTGTGTGTGTGTGTGTGTGTGTGTGTGTGTGTGTGTGTGTGTGTGTGTGTGTGTGTGTGTGTGTGTGTGTGTGTGTGTGTGTGTGTGTGTGTGTGTGTGTGTGTGTGTGTGTGTGTGTGTGTGTGTGTGTGTGTGTGTGTGTGTGTGTGTGTGTGTGTGTGTGTGTGTGTGTGTGTGTGTGTGTGTGTGTGTGTGTGTGTGTGTGTGTGTGTGTGTGTGTGTGTGTGTGTGTGTGTGTGTGTGTGTGTGTGTGTGTGTTGAGAGAACCGGAACTGAGTCGAAAGCAAGTCTATGATTCCTCATTTTGGAGGGTTTTAGGGACTGAATCTGGGTATGATGGCATCACATGAGGGCCACTTCCTGATCGGGTCTTCTTGTTCCTGTAACAACCCCTCCTAGCAACCCTGCGATGTGGTTGGATACGCAGCATCCTCTGTGTTGATGGACCAGGAGGGAAATGACGTCGGTCAGTCAGGTGTAGAGGGAGCCTGGCCTCAGACACACTGAGCTCTGACGAGAGATCCTCAGCATCAACTCTCACTTACCGTGAACAGACTGACGTCATACTGCTCTTAACCCGGCAATCGGTGGCCTCTGGGGCTGTTTTTGATTGGTTGGCAGGTTATAATGTGTCATCAGTCATTTGTTTTTTTAATTGGCTGTTATGAAAGTGATTTGAATTCTTTTGTTACTGTAAGCCCCCCCCCCCCCCCCCAAGGGGGACTATAGTTTAATCGTGTTCCTGGTAGGCTAATATTCAGGTGTGTAAATGCGCCCCCCCCTCCCCCTCCCTTTGAGTGTCCTGGCTGGCTGCCCTGTTCCCCTGAGCTGGATGCAGGCCAGGAGACAGGAGACGCCCACAGCTTGGGTTGGTGCCATGTGACTGACGGCTTCATCTTCCCTCACGCTGCTCGTGGCTCCAGGCTGCCAGTTAACTGCCACTTCATAGGAAGAGGAGATGGGATACAACTAACGGCTGTATTATGATTTTTCCTTCTTCTCAATTCCTTCCTTCAAACTCCTCTTATTCCCTTTCTCTCCTCTCTCCATCTCTCTCCTCCCTCTCTCTCCTCCCTCTCTCCCTCTCTTCTTCCTTGCCTCTCTCCTCCACCTGCAGGTCATGGAGGTTGCTGGCCAGTGTTAGGTGGAGTTCAGCAGGACTTGTCGGGCCAGGTAGAGGTCAGCTCAGCCAAGCAAGGGTGATGTGTGGGATCTCAGCCTGACGCTCTCCCTCCCCTCAGCACCAGTCATGGACGGGGAAAACTACCTGCACCCTGAGGGCCCCCAGCTGGATAACACTCTGTTTACAGGGCCCCCCTCCAACGTGGAGGTAGGTCTCTCTCTCTCTCTCTGTCTCTCTCTCTCTCTCTCTCTCTCTCTCTCTCTCTCTCTCTCTCTCTCTCTCTCTCTCTCTCTCTCTCTCTCTCTCTCTCTCTCTCTCTCTCTCTCTCTCTCTCTCTCTCTCTCTCTCTCTCTCTCTCTCTATTAACTCATTCTCTCTCTGTCTCTCTCTCTCTCTCTCTCTCTCTCTGTCTCTCTCTCATAACTATCTATTTATAGTGAGTGTTGCGCCCCAAAGGTCTTTGCATCTGCATCCTGGGATATTCAGTGTAGCATCAGACCGTGGCCCTGAGTCGCTGCATGTGATTGGCTGTGCTGCCCTGTGTCTTCTTCACTGCAGCTAGACGCAGTGTTGAAGCAGGTAGACAGCAGAGTGACTCAGGACTCTTTAAACAGAGCATGAGCCCAGGCGTTAGCGGGGACAGGCGTCCTGGACAGGAACACAGACTGGGTCAGGCCTGGCTAGTGCTTTCTGCTTCCTGTCCTGATTAAGAGATCCAGGCCACGCTAACGACATCACTTCCTTGTCTGTCTTCGACACCTGGAGGGGACTTGAGTGATTTATAATGGCTCTTCTAGATCAAGGTAACAAAAAAGAAAGAAATGTCACATCTAATATGTCAAATAAGGACTTGCTGGCCTTAACACACCAGGGTGTGTACTGAAGGAACCACACTGGTGGAAATGAAAGCTTCACCTGGGACATTTTGGGACATTTTAGGACACTTCACTTCACTTGGGACGTCCTTGAGCGTTTAGGTTGGTTAAGAGGCAGTTCTATGGACATATATGAAGCCCTCTGTGACAGTGCTTGTAAAAAGGGCTATACAAATACAAGTTTGGGTAAATGTTGGTGTTTAAACCTTCACTTTGTAGTCACTGTTTTTGTTGAATATGAAAATGTTAGCTTCTGTTGTATATTATTATTGCATAGCCTTACAAGAAAAACATTAAAATAGCATTAAACCCAGCTGCATTACCTTTCAGAGGGGTGACTACAGGTGGTCAGTGAATGAAGCCATGTTTGTTCTTGTGTTCCAGACTTCGATGTATCCTTCTGCTTCCTGGGCCTACACACAGCAGTCTGGATACAGCACCCACTGCCCTATGCAATCTGGAAACCAGTAAGTAACCAATGGGGTTCTCCTCTTCCTCTCCCAGCCTCTCCTCTTTATTAGATCTCGTTAATTTCCTGTGTGGGGACTGCCTGGCGTCGACCAACCTGGGAGGGCAGGGGGGAGGTGGGGGAGGGAGGGGAGGGGGGGTGTCGACCCTGCCTCATGTTCTCTCTGTTTCTCTGGCCAGTGTGTTCTACACTCAGTCACCACCGGAAGGTTCTTTGAAAGCATAGTGGGACTGGAACACATATGACGCCAGCACAGAGGGGCTGTGGTTTTTCACATTGAGTCAGAGGCTGTTTTGACGCTGTCAAGCTGTCCAGGCCTCTGCCCCCCCCCCCCCCCCCCCCTTACAGGGTGTGCTGTGTCCCAGGTTCATCCAGCTGTGTCTAAGGACACGGCCCTCTGGGATGTGTTCAACCAGCTGCAGCAGGAAAGAAGATTTGAGAAAAAAAAAAAAAAATATGACGATAATAATTGATAAGGAGTCCAAAGGTGTTTCTTTCCCTTCAAAGCAAACATCCGCTCTGACTGTCAGTAGTACAGGGGGCTGGTTCATTGGTTGTTCTCCTGGGATGACTCATGGCTGTCCAGGCCCAGCAGAGCGACCAGGGGCAGACGGGTCACATGACAGCAGGATATGTGAATGGGCTGATCTGTGTTTACACTCAGGGTCAGGGACCACAAGAGCGTCGCTTATCGACAGCATTTACACACACACACACACACACTTTCCACGCAGTCATTTACTATGCAGTAAAAAAAAGCCTGCCGCCCACTTCCTTTCCTGTTAACCAACACACCTCGAAATGAACTCCCCCCCCCCGCAGTTTCAGACCGGACCCTGTCTGCTCTCCAATGGCTGCTACACTGGGTCACATTTCAGAACTAAACCACAGTCATCCAACACCATCGACTGAAACTCAAACGTCATTAAGACATGTTAAGAGTATAAAACTGTCTTTTTTCAGCCTGCTTGAGTGTCTTAATAAATAAAAAACGAAGCCTCTTGTTTGTCTGAATTGAATACCGGAGCAGATGTTAGGGGTTCATACTGAATGAGGACCTGAAGCTCTTTCTCTGTAACCATGTTTCGTATGCGGCTCAGGAGTTCATCTGCACGTTCTCAGAGAAGGTTCTAAACGTTCTCTCCCAGCAGTCGCCTCGTCGGAGGCCCGCTGTGCTGTTCTCGCATCCTCGGCTGTTGCCAGGGCAACGCTTCCCCCCCCCCCCCCCCCCTCCTTGCAAACCCAGGGGTTGATGGGGTTGTCCACTTACAGGCAAACGCATAGCAGGCTTGTTATTGGTCTGTACATGGGGAGTGGGGGGGTGGCCTCGCTCTGAGAAGAACAAGAACAGGGTGGTCTTTATCAGAGAAGCGTGTTTTCATCCTGTGAACACTTGTTTAGTCCTGGAAATTCGATCCAGGCACCATACTGTTTATTTCCTAGGAAGCTGTGGGAGTCAGGTGACTTAGCGGTGAGGGAGTCGGGCTAGTAAACAGAAGGTTGCGAGTTCGAATCCAACGGCTGTGCCAACATGACAATGTTTTTTTGTGCAAGGCACTTCACCCTACTTGCCTCAGGGGGGGAAATGTCCCTCTACTTGCTCTAAGTCTCACTGGATAAGAGCGTCTGCTAAATGACTAAAATGTAAATGATGAGAGTCTTTGGCCCTCTCCTGCCTGTGTGTGGCTGGGGGCCCGCAGGACCAGGGTGTGATAGGTTGGCTGGCAGGGTGTGACGTCTCTGAGGCCAAGGGTCTGTGCTGTGCAGGAACACTGCGTCCCTCACCCCCAGCCTGTGGCAGCTCCATCCTGTTAGACTGCAGGGCGAGGCTGGGGATTTCTACACTAGATAAGATAAAGGACACATACAGTTGATAAAGGCCCACTCACTCTCTTTCTCTACCTGTGTCTTTCTGTCTCTCGCTCTCTCTGTCGCTCTCTCTCGCTCTCTATCTATCTCTCTCTCTCTCTGTGCGTGCCCTATGCTTCCCTCCCTTACATTTCTCCATATTCCAACTGCTGGTCCTCTAGCCTATGGGACCGCTGGGCTGGGGGCCCTGGGCCCTGTCTGCCCTGAGGAGGGATCACACAGTGTCAGGGTGGGGCGTAGCATGATCCTCCCCTGGCTCCTACACACACACACACACACACCACGTTATGTTTTACTTTCATTCTGACAGTGTGAGTGGAAAGTCAAGAGAGGTGGGCTAGTTGATGCAGACAGAAAGCAAAGATAGCTCGTGTGGTTCTAAAGAAGAGTCAAACGAGGAAGCACGGCTGCTGATGTTCCTCTAGAGCAGGATTACCAGGAAGAGAGCGAGCTTTTAGAGAGTAAGGCTCTCTTGGGATTTGTTTCATTATTACTATATTTCCATTTCCTCTCTTTCTCGCTCCCTTCTCTGTTTCTGTCTTTCACTATTGTACACTTTCCCTCCCTCAAACTCTCGCTATCTTTCTGACGTCAGCAGTTGTGTGTGTGTGTGTGTGTGTGTGTGTGTGTCTGCTGACAGTGACGTCATCCAGACAGCACAGTTTGTTCCCTGGTAACATAAAGTGATAGAGCTGCTTTCAAATATCCTCCAACTATTCTGCTGTTCGCTGGCTTCACTGTTTATTTTTACCTTTATTTATTCTTTTATTTATCAAAACGGAGCAGAAGGCTGAGTGAAGGACGAGGTCAGGTTCCTGTGCAGGAAATCCTTTTCCTAGAAGAGACCTCTAGTTTTAAACCTGTTCACCTTTGACCTTTTTCTTCAGGCAATACCACTTGAACGCCAGCAACCCGGAGGTGACCATGGACATGTTCAGCCACGCTGGCTTCCATGATGTGGACTTCCCTGCCATCAGGAACGGAGACTTTCCTCAGGTAGGCCCACCCTCGCTCTGACTGGCTGTCTGTCTACCTGTCTGTCTACCTGTCTACCTGTCTGTCTACCTGTCTGTCTACCTGTCTGTTTATCTGTCTGTTTGTCTATCTGTCTGTCTGTTTGTCTGTCTCTCTTTCCGTCTCTTTGTTTCTATCTGTCTCTCTTGCTCTGTCTCTCTGTATCTCTGTTTGTCTCTCGCTTCATCATCACATCGCCATGGTTACCTGGCCTGGTCATAGGTTAGTAGAATCCACAGCAGGAAGTGAGGTCAGGTGTGGTTTCACCTTAAAGGTCTGCTCCTTGAGACGTTTCCTCAGAATCTCAATAGGTTTTTATTACCATGAAGTTGACACACACACACACACACACACACACACACACACAAACAAGCTAAATCATAGATAAAATAAAATAAAATGTTACAAAGTAGTACAAAGATTGTGTGTGTGAGTTTTCTGTGATGCAGGTCTTTCTGGTTTCAACTTGTGAATGTGGAAAGAAAGGATCATTCTGTTGTGGTTATTCTTTGCCATTTGTACTCACAGTTAACAGCGTTACTTCCTCTTTCACTATAGCTAGTGTTTCTCCTTCGTTTCTAACTTGATGCTGTCCTTGGTTCCTCTGGTCTAATGGAGGCTCGCTCAGTGGCTCCAGGCTGCTGTCCATAGTTCCTCTGGTCTAACGGAGGCTCGCTCAGTGGCTCCAGGCTGCTGTCCATAGTTCCTCTGGTCTAACGGAGGCTCGCTCAGTGGCTCCAGGCTGCTGTCCTTGGTTCCTCTGGTCTAACGGAGGCTCGCTCAGTGGCTCCAGGCTGCTGTCCTTGGTTCCTCTGGTCTAACGGAGGCTCGCTCAGTGGCTCCAGGCTGCTGTCCTTGGTTCCTCTGGTCTAATGGAGGCTCGCTCAGTGGCTCCAGGCTGCTTTGATTCAGAGGGAATCCCTCCCTGAAGGCCCTCAGAGATGAACCCAATAACACACACCACTGACTCTTCATTTAGGCAGACACGGCCTGACAGCTGTATTTAACACACACACACACACGCACCACAAACTCCAATAAATTTATGTATATGAGAGCTGTCATGGGAGACTAAGTAGCCATTAATATTCCCCTCACATCTGCGTTGCCTCAGTTGAGTTGGGAGGCGGGGTTTATGAGTGAGTTGGGGGTGGGGGGGTGGGGGGACAAGCCCATCCAGTGTGTTTACAGTCTAACAGCTTTGTTACAGGGGCCTTAATGCTCTGCTCACAGTGAACATACTCCCCAGGAGAGAGAGAGGCAGTATCTCTTCATCTGTACACATGAATGGGGGAAGCACATGCTCTGGTTCACACACACACACACACACACACAAACTGAAGCACACTGTAAGAACTAGCAGAAGTCCTGGATTAAAGGAAGGGCTGATTCTGTGGTGGTTGCAGCCCAGCAGTGTGACGCCCAGCTGGGCTGCAGACAGTCATGGAGGAGCAGCCGCTGCCCCTGTGTTGTGGGAGGATGTGAGGTACGATCCCAGCAGGGGGCTGGGGTACAGAGAGACCTCATCCACCCTGGACTGGGGGTACAGAGAGACCTCATCCACCCTGGGCTGGGGTACAGAGACCTCATCCTCCCAGAGCTGGGGTACAGAGAGACTTCATCCACCCTGGAAGGAGAGGGCAGAGGCGGAGGATCACGATGCATTAGCCCTGTTTGAGTGGAGCTTCCCTGCTTTTCCTCTCTGACTCCTCTGTCTCTGTCTGCCCCAGAGGAGCGTCTGACGCGCCTTTGTGTGTGTGTGGTGTGTGTGTGGGTGTGTGTGTTTGTGTGTGTGTGTTTGTGTGTGTGCTTTCTCAGCTGTTCTGAGACAGAAAAAGGCCCTTCACATGTCGTGAGGCATGCAGAAAACATTTGGAAGTCACAAGGTCGGGAGTCATGACTAATTCTTAACAACTCAACCTCACTCCTCGCCCGACCCGTCTCACCTCTCAGGCAGGGTTTTCTCTCTCTCTCTGTCTCTGTCTCTCTGTCTCTGTCTCTCTCTCCCTCTCTCTCTCTCCCTCTCTCTCTCTCTGTCTCCCTCTCTCTCTCTCTGTCTCTGTCTCTCCCTCTCTCTCTCCCTCTCTCTCTGTCTCTCTCTGTCTCTCTCTCTCTCTCTCTCTCTGCCTTGTTTAGCTTGTCATGTGCATCAGTCTTTCCATATCATTCCACAGATTAGCATACCAGAGTTTGTCTGACGGTAAGGCAAATAATACAGTCACAGAAAAGGTATGTCCATGTGTTTCACTGCAGTGGCTGTCCTGTTCTAGTGAGAAGCAAGTGTGTGTGTGAGACCCACTATGCTGTGTGTAGTAAACCTCAGTAGTGCTGGGCCGACCACTAACACCCTGGCTGATGACCTCATCACGTCACCGCACTCTTCAGGTCTTGCGGGGGCTCCGAGCGCCACGCGGTGTAACATGATTCAGAAAGTTTCACCAAAATATAGGACTTACTGGAACAAAACGCTAGGAGAGCACATTTACTAACCGCTGTCCAACCCACAAACAGTGAACAGCTGCTCTCATTCTGTGACTGTCTCTGTCTCCCCCCCCTCTCTCTCTCTCTCTCTCTTTTTCTCTCTCTCCCTCTTTTTCTCTCTCTCCCTCTTTCTCTCACCCACCCACACACACTTTCCTTGTTCCACTTATGTCAGAGAGAGACTCCCCCCCCCCCCTCATGAATTTACAAAAATATTTACATTTGTTTCATTTTAGAAAAAATTGATAAATTAGCCTTTAACAAGAACCGACTGCAAAATCTCCATGAATAAAGTTTACCTGGGCAAAATATCCAGAAAAACACCTCAAGGTGTTTGTTCCATTTGGGTAGCCTGGTGTGAAAGCTGTGTTTTCCCCATGTGACTGAGCCAGCCAGCCTGGCTGCTGGTCCTAGAGAGAGAGAGACAGAAGAACAGGGAACATGTTTAGGAAAAGTGCCAGAAAAGGCTAAAGACATCTTCACTGTTATGACAATCAGGCTTACCGTAACTGTGGAGGAGGTCATTAAACTGTCTCAGTGTGTCCTCATGCTGTTTGTGGGTTCAGCCTGTGGGACTTCCCTGGAGTGGAGGAACTATTTTAACTACATGAACTATATTATTTAACTATGGGAACCATATTTTTTATATATGTTATTATATGCATCACTGTAAAACACTGATATATATAATAGTGACCATACTAAATAATTCTGTAAAATTTTTATTATTAAAATATATTTTATGTATTGGGTGAGCAGGGTTCATATCTCAGATTCTGAATCTCACAGACAGCCTGGAAACTGAATCCCTGTTCTGTCACACTGACAAAAGTCTGGGACTGAAATAAGCCTGCCGGCCGGCCAGCCCCCCTCGCACTCCAGCCTCTAAATATAAGAATCATTAAGAACTGCTCCCAGACCAGTGAAGAGGAGCAGGGTGTGAGCCTCACAAGGCCCCAGCACGCAGCACTGTTTACTATACAAGCGCGGTTGAGTTACACCATGTACAGTAAAATGGGTAGGACTGCCAGTAACTCTAGTCACTTACCAACAAAAGCATCATTTCCTGAAAGCTCCTCCCCCCTCTCCTCCCCTCCCCTCTCCCTCCTCTCCTCTCTTGCTCTCTCCCCAACCACCTTTGAGCACAGGGGCAACCAGACCACAATCAATGACTAAACCTTCTATGCAAATACCTGGCAGCTCTGGCGAACCAGGAAGTGTGTTTTAGAGGCCATGTGGGAGAGAGGGTGGAGCCGAACACAGTCTACCTGCCTGTGTGTGTGTGTTGGTGTGTGTGAGAGCTGTTGGAGAAACACAGCAGCTGTAAAGATCCTCTTTAGTTCTGCTGTCGTCGGCTCATTCATGGAAGAAGGTGTAAGGGTTAGTGGACGGTGATTTAGGAGCGTGTGTGTGTGTGTGGTTCCTCTCTGAGTGTTCGGACTCATGTCGCTCATGCAGTTTTGGACTAAGTTGTACTCGCAGTTAGGACGACCCCTACCCAAGGTAAGTCTGATGTTTGTGTCTCTTCTGAGGGTGTTTGGTTCCAGGAGCAGCGACAGGGACGCTGGGTAAAACTTTGTCAGAAATATTGTGTGTGTTTTTTTGTTGAGTCGACTGTTTTCTGAAAGCTTTGTCTAGTTCTCCTTGAAGACGTTGTGAGGGAATGGGGCTGGTAATCGGAAGGTTGCGAGTTTGAGTCCCGGCTTTGCCAACATGACGTTGTGTTTTTGGGCAAGGTACTTCACTCTACTTGCCTCGGGGGGGGGGAATGTCCCTGTACTTGCTGTAATTCACTTCTTGATAAGGGCGTCTGATGAATGGTTAATATTCTGCCACTCCCTGTTCAAGGTTCTGGAGTTTTGTTCAGTTACTTCCTCCAGTTGCTGCTTCATTCTGTCGCTCTTTCCTGCGAGCAGTCCGGGCTTCCTACCGTGGTCTGCTCTAGATAGACCCTCGACCTCAGATGACCTCTGGGAACCTGGAGGATTGGCTGAGAAACCCCAAACAGTGATCCCTGACTGGGGGGTAGAAACCTGTGTCAGTGTATAGAGTCTGTGGAGGGTATCTGGAAGATTACTGATAGACTTCAGCCTCATTTAAGCCCATTTGTAAAGTAAGAGGTGCTTCAGTTTGTTGTCGGACTATTCCAGAAGGTGACGTCATTCACGCTGGACTGACTGGCCATCCCTTCCTGTTGCTGCCAGTGTTCCAGTCAGTCACACTCAACGTGACAAATGGTCTCACTCACTGCTGTTTCCAGTAAGACTTTGAACCTGATAGCCAGATGGTCACAGATGCAGCTCTCTCCCCTCCCCTCCCCTCTCCTCATCTCTCCTCGTCTCCCATCTCTTTGTTTCCCCTCTCCTCATCTCTCCTCATCTCCCCTCTCCTACACACACACACCTGCACACACATACACCTTTAGACACACACAGCTCATGCACACACGTGCTGATCTGTCTTGATTTCTCGTACGTGTTTAGCTTCTCAGTTCTCAGACGTGTTCACCACAGGGTCAGGGTAAACCTCAAGCCCACCCCCTTCACGTAGAGACACGCGGCTGCGTCTCAACACTCTCAACTGGCTTCTTCTGCTTTGTTTTCCTTTCCTTCCTTCCTTACAAAAAAAATGTGGATGTTGGCTTTGCACTGTTAGCAGCTGTGGCCTCGGATCAAGGAGAGGAGAGGAGGAGAGGAGAGGAGGAGAGGAGAGGAGAGGAGAGGAGGAGAGGAGAGGAGAGGAGGAGAGGAGAGGAGAGGAGGAGAGGAGAGGGTACACTGTAGTGTTTAAATGTAGCAGCCAGGTGAATGCCAGCCAGTCTCCCTCCCCTCCTCCTTTCTCCTTCACATGGAAGATGTTGCCACGCTCTGTTGCTGCAGCTTCCTGGGTCAGGACAGCACGTCACAACACACCTCTGACCTGTGACCTATGACCTCTGTCCCGCGGTCAGGGCGTGGAGGGCCAGGTTCAGGAAGAGGGCTGGGGTAGCTAAGCAACACGATCCCAGTCTTTGACCTTTCCAGTCAACACAGCGCTGTGGTTGCCAAGGTTTCAGCAGTGGAGGGAGGGGTTGAAGGTCATGCTGTGTATGGCTTGGCTGGAGGGAGCCGGGCTGGAATGTTCCAGACTTTCCTGCTCAGGGATTTAACCTGGGTTGGGTAGCCCTGTAAGGGGGTGGAGCTTCTCCGCAGGGGGGGGGCTGTGTTAGGGGGCGGGGGTGCCTTGGGACAGCGTCACCCGGGCAGCCTGGTGCCCCCCAGGAGGAAGGGTAGGGGCGGGATATGAAGGGATCACAGCAGGGATGTGGGCGAGTTCTTCTACACTCACTCACTGTCCCTGCTCAAACACGTGTCCTCTCTTGTCATGAACTCATCAACCCCAGCAGATTCCTGTGGGCGAACACACCAACAGCAGGCAGTAGGGATGATGCAGGAAGGCATGGAGGTGGCTGTGGTTGACAGGGCTGTTTGCTGGGTGGAGGAACTGCTTGAGTTGTTTCATGTTCAGGCTAGAGGGGGATTCCCCAGCCCCAGCCCCTCCCTCAGCCTCAGCCCCAGCCCCAGCCCCAGCCCAGCCCTACTCAGAGCCTCTCTGGGTGAGGGAGGTCGAGGAGGAGACAGTGCTTGCAGGAAATCTGCTGGTGCTCTAAACCACCAAGTCGACACACAGACTAGTCTTTCACAACACAGATCTCAAGCAGACCTTGTTGGAGGGAGAGGAAGACGACCATCTCTGCTGTCCGCATCCCTGCAGGGGGTCAGGGAGAGATAAGGCCCCAGACCCGCAGCCTAGCTGGGGTCCAGCGGGCCAGGGGAGGCTGTTCTCTGGCATGGCTGGTTCCCTAGCAGCCACAGCCCAGATAGACACATCTCTCTCGGGGTGTGCGGTTCTCCTCCAGTCTCCTCAGGCGTCTCTCTGCCTCGCAGAACCCTGCAGTAGCGTGAGGTGATTGGTGAACGAGCGTTGAATACAAATCGCTAAGCGATCAAAACATCAACATGTTTGTGGGCGTGATTAATGATTGGCTGTGTACGTCTCCAGGGCTGCTCGATTCAACCTCTCACTCCTCTGTGTGTGTGTGTGTGTGTGTGTGTGTGTGTGTTTCCATTACTCACCACAGCCTGACAACTGTCATTATTCTCAGGCAGATAGAGACAATTTAGTGTCTCTCTCTCTTTCTTTCACCCTCTGTCTTTCCTCTCTCACTCTGTCTCTTTGTCTCTATATATCTATGTTAGTGTGTGTGTGTGTGGTTGCATATATCTGTGTGGGTGCGTGTGTGGGAAACAGACCTCATCACAGGGGGGTTGTGATTGTATCGCTGCCACAGATGGGCTGTGAACAGGAAGTCCTTATTTGGGAGCGTGCATGTGTATTTAGCTGTCTCCAGGGAGGGGGAGGAGCCTGGAGGCGCAGAGGGAGCGGTGACACTGTCGCTGAGGGAGGGGCTTCAGAGGACAGGCTGTGTGGGAACACATGTGGAACCACACACACACACACACACACACACACACAGGTTCAGACAGGAAAAGAAACAGGGATTCAGACAGAAAGACACAGAGATGGAGAAGGCCGGTCAAGCAGTATGTAACTGTTATATATTTGTTGACGTGTTCAAATGTCCCTTCAATGTGGACGGCTTTGGCAATACTGCTCTACCTGAGCTGTCATGCTTATAAAGCATTTTGAACTGGGGGAGGGAGAGAGAGAGAGAGAAGGACCCAGAGGTAGGGGTAGAGAGGCAGGGTGGAGGATGGGGGGGGGGAGGCAGACTGAAAGGGCAGATTAGCATCAGGGCAGTGGGAATCCAAGCCTTATCTCTGTTTGACAGACCCCAACCTCAGCAGCAAGCAGAGCCAACCAGGAAGAAAACAAGCTCCCTCACCAGTCACACTCCCTCCCACTCCTCACCCCCTCTCTCTCACCCTCTCTCTGTTTTTCTCTCCTCAACCTCTCTCTCTCTCTTTCCCCCTTCTCCTCAACCTCTCTCTTTCTTTCTCCTTGCCTTCTCCCTCCTCATCCTCTCTTCTTTCCTTTTCCTATCACCCCAGCCTCCCTCATCTCCCTACCCTCTGTCATCCTGTCAGCCATCCTCACCCCTCCTCCTCCCTCACCCCTCCTCCTCCCTCAACCTTCTCTGCTGAGGGGAAATCTGAATACCAGATGACTCCTTCTGCCTGCTCCTCAGCTCTCTGATTGGATGAATATGAATGAATGTAGATCTGTGACTGTTTGGTTCTGTGTGTGTGTGTGTTTTGCAGAGCACAAGTCTGATCCTGCCCAGGAGCACAGCTCTCACACTCACAGACACGCACGTATAATCACAGAGCTTCCAGATAAACAGTGATTATCAGCTTGTTTGTGTGTGTCCTTGAAAGAGCACATTTCAGAACATCTTTTCCACACACACCCACACACACACACACACACACACACAGCAAAAACATCTTCATGTCACCACTTCCTGTATTTTGGTGTGTCCCTCTGTTGCTCTATGAGCAGGGAGGAACATGATGGTTTACATGTAGACAGGTCAGACAGCTAGCCCTCATTCAGGCTCCACCTCCACAGGACTCCTCCCCCTCCTCCACAGGGCTCCTCCCCCCACACCCCCTGCTCCACAGGGCTCCTCCCCCTTCTCCACAGGACTCCTCCCCCTCCTCCACAGGGCTCCCCCCCACACCCCCTGCTCCACAGGGCTCCTCCCCCTTCTCCACAGGGCTCCTCCCCCACACCCCCTGCTCCACAGGGCTCCTCCCCCTTCTCCACAGGACTCCTCCCCCTCACCCCCTCCTCCACAGGGCTCCTCCCCCTCCTCCACAGGACTCCTCCCCCTCACCCCCTCCTCCACAGGGCTCCTCCCCCTCACCCCCTCCTCCACAGGGCTCCTCCCCCTCCTCCACAGGGCTCACCCCCTCCCCCACAGGTCAGCTTGCTCTGTTCCTCTCCTGGGAGGCTGCTTGCTGAGCTGGCCATGCACAGTGGTTTAATGTATAGATAGGAAGGTAGCCATGCCTGAAATTAGCTGCTCTCACTCGCTCGCCCGCTCACTCACACGTTTGAACTAATTCTCACACAAACACTATATTACCAAAAGTATTTGGTCACCCATCCATCTGATCATTTGGATGGGTGACCAAATACTTTTGGTAATATAGTGTATATAAAACACACACACTTATATACTGGCCAACTCTGTCATTCCTCCTGTCTCTCACACATTTCCACACGCGTGCAGAGGGAGGTGTGTGTTCAGCACAGGACGTGTGTGTTGCCCTCTCTCCTGTCCACCAGAGGAACACAGTGACCCTCCCCCCCCCCCCCCCCCCCCCCGAGCACGTCTGGCTCCAGAACGTTCTCTGTCCTGACGCTGCCGTCCTTCTGCAGTCACACACAGTTCCACTGAGGCAAACCTCAAGAGCTTTCCACAGCGAAGTGTTTTATCTGGCCTTTAGATTCAGACGCTCCCGAGGGCAGCAGATGATTAAATGGGCATTTCGATGAGGGGATTTGTTTGCGCCAAAATGACATGTTTGTAAGACGGCACAGACTCCTTAGAAGCAGAGTTCCCTGGAAGAGCTGTGGCTGTTGAAACCGTTTGGGAGGGAAAGGAAGTCTGGTGAACTTGTTTGCTAATAGTTTGCATGAAGGTTTATTTTTTGTTTAATCATGAGTCATGCGTGTAGAGTTCTGCTGTAAAGGATGTGTGTTCTGTTACAGTGTGACCTGTGGACTTTGTGTTCCTGTTAATACAACACTAGACAAAAGGATTGAAACAAGGACGTTGTTTGAAAGTGAATGATAAAGGAGGAAAGCATGAAGGAATACATGTTTGACCCCCTGTAACATTCTCTCTCTCTCTCCCTTCTCTCTCCCCCCCCCTCTCTCTCCCTCTCTCTCTCTCATCACAGGACTTGTCATGCATAGATGACCTTTCCAACACATCGCTGTTCTCCTCTCCAGCTGACTCTCTGTCTGAGTATGCTGATGCTCAGAACCTGATCAACACGGACAGCCTGTCTCATGGTCTCACCATATGGGATGTCAACACCAACACCAACACCCCAGGCAGCACCGCCACACCAGCACAGAGCCAGCTGGAGGTCAGGCCGGCCAACACACCTGGCTCTCTCTCTGTCTCTGTGTGTCTCTCTGTGTCTCTGTGTGTCTCTCTCCTCTCTCTGTCTCTCTCTCCTCTCTCTGTCTCTCTCTCTGTCTCTCTGTCTCTCTCTCCTCTCTTTCTGTCTCTCTCTCCTCTCTCTTGCTGTCTCTCTCCTCTTTATGTCTCCATTTTCTACCTTTCTATCTCTCCTGCTACCCACGTATGCAAACGTACCCCCCCCCCCTCCATCCATATGTAGCTAACCTGCACATGTACCAGTGCAGCTCACACAGGCGTGTTCATATCAACACGTCTATGTCCGTCCAATAAGAGGACAGTCCAGACGTCAACAGGCTTTAATACGACTGGGGTCACGTGACCTGGGAAAGAGTCATGTGATATACTGGAATAAGAGGAAGTGCCACTCAGATATGTGTCACACATAAAGTTGTCCCCTCTCTTACCCTCTTGGGGAGTTGAGTGACTGTTTACTGACTGCTTTCCTATTTGTTCTGTCAAAATGCCAACCGCCACACGTAGCTGATGATGTCTGGTTTTACCATTTTAAGACACATCCATTGTGAATTGCACACAGAACATAATCACGTTTGTTTCATTTATTTGTATTTGTTTTTTTTTCTTTGATTTTTCTTTTCTTCTGGTTATTTGGTTTGAGTTTTGTTTTGTTCTGTGTTCTTTGCAGCTGAATGGCACCAACAGGTTTCAGGGTTTGAGCAGTTTGGAAGAAATCACTGCCATAATCAGCACTCCACCTTTTGGGGGATTCCAGGTAGCCTAACTGACCCCTGACCCCTGAATCAGGCTGTTAACAAGAGGGGGGACACTCCGCTCCAACACGGGCCTGACCTGTCTGCTCACACTGCCTGCCCAAACTGACCTCAGCACTGCCAACTGACCTCAGAACCTCTGTTTTTAGAAGTTAGGCAACACTAAACTGATCTCAGGACTTCTTGGGTTCACTGGTGCATTTCAGCTCATTCCTGATCATGTCAACATATATTCTATAGATGTGTATCCATATACTCTATGAATATATATATATTCACTCTATAGATATATCTAAATACTCTAAATAAATATGTTTATATATATATATATACTGTGTATATCTATACTCTATAGATATATATCTATTTACTATATAGATATGTATACATCTATACTCTATATATATAGATATACATCTATAGACTCTATAGATATGCATGTATATACTCTTTAGAAATGTTTTAGTAATCCTGCGGTCAGTGTTGGCAGTTTTGCTGAGCAGACCTTTCCAGAAGGCCCTCACCACAACACTAATGTTGCCTCAACCCTCCCTAACCCCCCTCCCTAACTCTGCGCTCTCCAGAAAAGCCTCCACACCTTCCTTTCCAACTCTGTCCTGGAATCTGCCTGTCGTTCAGACTCTCACTCCTTCTCCTTGGTTCTTCTGGGGGTTGTAGTCCTGTCAGTCACGCTGAGAGCTCCACTCCAGGCCCTGTTTGCAAGGGATGTAAACTACATTTCCCATGTGCCCTTGCTGCGGCTGCAGGCTCCGAGGACCCAGACACCTGCAGAGGAGGAGGAGGCGGAGGAGGAGGAGGAGACGGAGGAGTTGGGACATGTGGACACCTACGCTGACTACAAACCATCTAAATGTAGGCTCCTCCCCCTCCTCACAGCACTGTGCAGGACGAGTGTTAACACACGCTTACACACTTACGTTTGTTAGTAACAAGATCCCTCTCCCTCTCCTCTCTCTCTCTCCCTCTCCCTCTCTCTCTCTCTCTCTCTCTCTCTCCCTCTCCCTCTCTCTCTCTCTCTCTCTCTCTCTCTCTCTCTCTCTCCCCAGCCACCATCGGTATCTCTCACCCGGACATTGTGGTAGAGACCAACACCCTGTCCAGTGTCCCTCCTCCTGACATCACCTACACTCTGTCCATTCCTGACCCCATCATCAACAGAGGCCTGCTGTCCGCCCTGCAGCTGGAGGCCATCATCTACGCCTGCCAGGTAACCCCCCCCCCCCCCCCCCATCACTAGGCAACCCCATCACTAGGCAACCCCTACCTCCATTGCCATCACCAGGTTATTGATGATTTCCATGCAGGGGTTAGTGATTGGTGAGGTTAGTGTGTATGTTTAATGAGTATGTTAATGACTGTCTAACCCCCCCCAGCAACATGAGGTGATCCTGCAGAATAACCAGAGAGCAGGCTTCCTGATTGGAGATGGTGCTGGGGTGGGGAAGGGACGCACGGTGGCTGGCATCATCCTGGAGAACTACCTGAAGGGCAGGAAAAGAGCGCTGTGGTGAGAGCACCTCCCCCACCCTCACACACCTCTCCCAGGCCTCCCCCACCCTCACACACCTCTCCCAGGCCTCCCCCACCCTCACACACCTCCCCCAGGCCTCCCCCACCCTAACACACCTCCCCCAGGCCTCCCCCACCCTCACACACATCCCCCAGGCCTCCCCCACCCTCACACACCTCCCCCAGGCCTCCCCCACCCTAACACACCTCCCCCAGGCCTCCCCCACCCTAACACACCTCCCCCACCCTCACACACCTCCCCCAGGCCTCCCCCACCCTAACACACCTCCTGCCATCTCCCCCATACCTCCCACACCTTCATCCCAGGCTGTGTCCATGTTGACGATCCACCTTCTCCATGTCTCTCTCTCCCTCTCTTTCTCTCCCTCTCCCTCTCTCTTGCTCCTCTCAGGTTTAGCGTCTCCAACGACCTCAAGTACGATGCTGAAAGAGATCTGAAAGACATCGACGCCCCCTACATCCCTGTGCACGCCTTAAACAAGGTGAGCTCCTGCTCCTCCCAGCCAGGCACGTCTCACACCTTAAACCCAGCGCACCTTAAACCCAGCTAACCCCAGGTTTGAACCTGTTCTGGATGGATCCACAGATAAAGTATGGAGACACAGCTACCTCAGAGGGTGTCCTGTTTGCTACCTACTCCGCTCTGATTGGAGAGAGCCAGGCGGGGGGCCAGCATCGGACCAGACTCAAGCAGATCCTGGACTGGTGTCGACCCGGGTTCGATGGAGTCGTATCCTCTCTCTCTCTCGTCTGTTGTGTGTGTTGGCTGTAGTCTGTGTGTGGGCCCCTGGGACCCTCAGGGGTTCCTGAACTTCATGTTGGCCCTTGACCCTCCCCCCCCCACTGCAGATTGTGTTTGACGAATGCCACAAAGCCAAGAACGCTACGTCCACCAAGATGGGCAAGGCAGTGCTGGACCTGCAGAACAAACTGCCACTGGCCAGGGTGGTGTATGCCAGCGCCACAGGTGAGGGGCTCACACACACTCACACACACACACACACTGACAGATAGACACACACTGACAGACAAACACACACACACTGACAGATAGACACACACTGACAGATAGACACACACACACACTGACACACGGACAGACAAACACACACACACACTGACACACACACACACACTGACACACACACACTGACACACTGACAGACAAACACACACTGACACACACACACACTGACACACACACACTGACAAACACACACACACACTTTCCGACAGACACAGCTGTAATAAGGCCTTCTCTGTGTTCAGGTGCCTCCGAGCCAAAGAACATGATCTACATGAGCCGCCTGGGCATCTGGGGCGAGGGCACGCCCTTCAAGACCTTCGATGACTTCCTGCACGCCATCGAGAAGAGGTGCGCTCTCCTCTGTTCTCCCCTACCTCCTGCCGGCTGGCTCCGCCCCCCTCGCCATGTCACTGGGATCTGACACGATGTGTTATTTGATGATTGACAGGGGTGTGGGCGCCATGGAGATCGTTGCCATGGACATGAAGGTGAGCGGCATGTACATCGCTCGGCAGCTGAGCTTCTCTGGAGTGTCGTTCCGGATCGAGGAGATCGGATTGGACGACGACTTCAAGCTGGTGTACAACAAGGCTGCCAAACTGGTGGGTGTCTGAGCACGCCCACTCCAGTCTGTCCTCTGAAGACTGAGAGAGTGTGGGGGAGAGGGAGAGAGCATGTGAGGGAGGAAAAGAGAGAGAGAGAGAGAGAGAGAGAGAGAGAGAAAGAGTGTGAGAGAGGAAAAGAGAGAGAGAGAGAGAGAGAAAGAAAGAGAGAGAGAGAGAGAGAGAGAGAAAGAGTGTGAGAGGAAAAGAGAGAGAGAGAGAGAACAAGAAAAAGAAAAAGAGTGTGTGAGAGAGAAAAAGAGAGCGTGAATGTTTGGTGAAACCGTGTGTTCTGTGTGCACACACACGTGTGTGTGTGTGTGTAACATGCTTCCCCCCCTCCCCCAGTGGGCCGAGGCGCTGGCCACATTCACTCGGGCTGCTGATGAGCTGGGCCTGGTCAGCAGGAAGTCTCTGTGGGGGCAGTTCTGGTCATCGCACCAGCGCTTCTTCAAGTACCTGTGCATCGCTGCCAAGGTGCGCTGCCTGGTGGAGCTGGCTAAGAAGGAGCTGCTGGCCGGCAAGGTGAGACCCCCGCCCCTCTGTTAGCCTGGCTCCACAGCCTGCTGGGTGTGGAGGTGGACAGGCTGACCCTCTCCTGCTTGTGTCCGTCCTCAGTGCATCGTCATCGGGCTGCAGTCCACAGGAGAGGCCCGGACCAGGGAGGTGCTGGACGAGAACGATGGCCACCTGGACCGATTCGTTTCTGCTGCAGAGTGAGTGGGATGTTTGACTGCCTGTCTGTCTGTTTGACTGCCTGTCTGTCTGTTTGACTGCCTGTCTGTCGGTTTGACTGCCTGTCTGTCGGTTTGACTGTCTGTTTGTCTGTTTGACTGCCTGCCTGTCTGTTTGACTGCCTGTCTGTCTGTTTGACTGTCTGTTTGTCTGTTTGACTGCCTGCCTGTCTGTTTGACTGCCTGTCTCATCTGACAGGGCCACAGTGTCTTTGCCCGTCTTCCTCTCAGTCTAACCATGTCTGTCCTCCACAGAGGAGTGTTCCATTCTCTGGTGATGAAGCACTTTCCCTCAGAGAAACAGAGGAGAGAGAAGGGGCCTGGGACCAAACGAAAACGTAAGAGTTTGATAGAACTTTCTAGAAACAAACCTAACTGACTGTCCTGTGGTCAGGGGGCTGGAGGGAGGGTCTAACCTGTGGTGGGTGGCTCCTTCCTCCAGGTAAACCCAGAGCCAGGCAGCCCAAACTGCCCAAGCACGCTGTGGAGATCGGCGGGGTGATCAATATCAGCGACGACAGCAGCACCGACTCGGACGCCATGGAGACGGACTCCAACTCCTCCCCCGACTCGCTGCTCGACAACGACGATGTCATCTTCGTCAACCACACCAGCTGTCACACAGGTGGGTGTCATGGCGCCACGCTCCAAATGAAGGACGTCTCTTTCAGTCAGTAGAATCGTGTCTGGAGAAGACTGGACTGGTTAGATGCAGGTTTGAAATAGACGCCAACAACATAGTAACAAGAAGCGATCGTCTATGGATCCTTCCGGAGCACAGCGACAGCAAGACCACCTGTCAAGATTTTAAGAGGCGCCCCCTTAGCCAGGGCTGGCACTCAGGGTGGGGGGGGGGGGGGGGGGGGGGTGTTTCCAGCGCCCTGCTAAGGTCACGGTGCTAATCGTTGCTCTGTGCTCGTGTTCCTTCAGCCAAGCTGGAGGAGATGAAGAACAGCCTGCTGAACAGGATCACTGAGCTGGGGAAGGAGCTGCCACTCAACACCCTGGACGAGCTCATAGACAAGTTCGGAGGGCCGGAGAAAGTCTCCGAGGTACGTGATTGGCTGTTTCCGGGGCAGTGTATCTTCAGGGGGGAAATCGTTAGACGTCAGTTAACGTGCTGCCGAGAGAGTGTCTGTGATCCGGTCGTGACCTTTGCCCCCTCCCCAGATGACAGGGCGTAAGGGGCGTGTGGTGCGTCGCCCGGATGGCAGCGTGCGCTACGAGTCCCGGGCGGAGCAAAGCCACACCATCGACCACATCAACGTCAAGGAGAAGGACCGCTTCATGAGGGGAGAGAAGGTCAGACCCTGCTGCTGGGAGGAAAGGAGAGGGGGGGGGGCTGACACCCAGAGCTTTTACACAAGAGGTCAAGAGGTCGTACAGTGAGGCCTCTTGAGACAGACATAGCTAGGTCTAGACTCCATGGAGACAGTGAGCAGTGTTAGATGAATGATGACTTTCTCACCTGTCTGTCTCTCACATTGCTGACCAAGCTTGACCAGTATAGGAAGCGTCCTGTGCACACTGGGCAGTGGACTGTATATCACAGTGTGTCTCACCAGCATATGTCAGGTCACATGATCCTCCTTCTAGTAAACCTCTTTTTGGATTGCGCTGCATCTTCTCCAGCCAGCCTGTCTGCAGGATCTTAGAGGGATCTTATCACTGTGTCTGGAACACAGACTGTCCTCTGGGGACTTCCAGTCCCTGCTTAACTCATGTGTTTCTGATCATGGACTTGTGTTTACGGCTTGCTAACTGAATAAGCACATGCTCAATGTAAGACTGCAAGGAGAGCCTTCACAACAGACCAGAGGACTGGAGACCCCCTCCTCCTCTCTAACCCTGACCCCCTCCTCCTCTCCTCCCCCAGTTGGTGGCCATCATCTCGGAGGCGGCCAGCTCTGGGATCTCCCTGCAGGCTGACAAGCGGGTGAAGAACCAGTGCCGGCGGGTCCACATGACCCTGGAGCTTCCCTGGAGCGCAGACCGGGCCATCCAGCAGTTCGGTTAGTGTCCTGGGGTCAGAGGTCAAAGGTCAGGGGAATAGGGGGTAAGGAAACTGAAGGAGGTTGCGGCTGGATTGAACTTTAATTAGTGGAGAGAAAAAAAAAAGAAGACCTCACCCTGTTGTGGGTGATGAGGCTGGAACTCTCTTAGTCACCGTAGTAACAGCAGCTCAGGTGTTTCTCTCTGGTCAGGAGGCTGGAACTCTCTTAGTCACCGTAGTAACAGCAGCTCAGGTGTTTTTCTCTGGTCAGGAGGCTGGAACTCTCTTAGTCACCGTAGTAACAGCAGCTCAGGTGTTTCTCTCTGGTCAGGAGGCTGGAACTCTCTTAGTCACCGTAGTAACAGCAGCTCAGGTGTTTCTCTCTGGTCAGGAGGCTGGAACTCTCTCAGTTAGTCACCGTAGTAACAGCAGCTCAGGTGTTTTTCTCTGGTCAGGAGGCTGGAACTCTCTCAGTTAGTCACCGTAGTAACAGCAGCTCAGGTGTTTTTCTCTGGTCAGGAGGCTGGAACTCTCTCAGTTAGTCACCGTAGTAACAGCAGCTCAGGTGTTTCTCTCTGGTCAGGAGGCTGGAACTCTCTTAGTCACCGTAGTAACAGCAGCTCAGGTGTTTCTCTCTGGTCAGGAGGCTGGAACTCTCTCAGTTAGTCACCGTAGTAACAGCAGCTCAGGTGTTTCTCTCTGGTCAGGAGGCTGGAACTCTCTTAGTCACCGTAGTAACAGCAGCTCAGGTGTTTTTCTCTGGTCAGGAGGCTGGAACTCTCTTAGTCACCGTAGTAACAGCAGCTCAGGTGTTTCTCTCTGGTCAGGAGGCTGTGCTGTAGTCAGGCTGTAGGGAGACAAGCTTCAACTCAACAGTTTGGATTAGGTTATTATGACTTAATCTCCAGCCTCCGTGTGCTAGGTAGTGTTTTCATTCTGCCAACACACACTTCACACACACACTTCACACACATACTCCCATCGTAGAGCCGACAGTTTGCGGTAATTATCTGTCTGAGTCATTGTTTCATGGCAGCCTTCACAGTGTAGAGGGCTGATATGTCACTGTGGATTCATGTGTGAGGATGATTGAAGTGTGTGCCTTTCACACGTACAGCAGAGCACACACACACACACACACACACACACAGTCATAACATCCACACATGCACAAGAAACGCTCAGGGATATGTTCAAGTGGTGTTTTCTTCATGTAGAACCTGTTCTGTAGTCATCAGTGGCAGGTATTGAACAGGAGGCTGAAAGAGGGCAGACATCATACTGACGGGAATGTTTGACAGTTTCTGGGGCACTTTCGTCTCCTCTAATTGGTCCCTGGTCCCCCGCAGGTCGAACTCACCGGTCCAATCAGGTGACGGCTCCAGAGTACATCTTCCTGATCTCGGAGCTGGCAGGAGAGAGACGCTTTGCCTCCATCGTAGCAAAGAGGCTGGAGAGCCTGGTATGGTCACTTCTTGTACCCTGTATTCTTCTGCTCTCTCCCTGCCCTCTCTCTGCCCTCTCCCTGCCCTCTCCTTACCCTCTCCCTGCCCTCTCCTTACCCTCTCCCTGCCCTCTCCTTACCCTCTCCCTGCCCTCTCCCTGCCCTCTCCTTGCTCTCTCCCTGCCCTCTCCTTGCTCTCTCCCTGCCCTCTCTCTGCTCTCTCCCTGCCCTCTCCTTACCCTCTCCCTGCCCCCTCCCTGCCCTCTCCCTGCCCTCTCCTTACCCTCTCCCTGCCCCCTCCCTGCCCTCTCCTTGCCCTCTCTCTGCCCCCTCCCTGCCCTCTCCTTACCCTCTCCCTGCCCCCTCCCTGCCCTCTCCTTGCCCTCTCTCTGCCCCCTCCCTGCCCTCTCCTTGCCCTCTCTCTGCCCCCTCCCTGCCCTCTCCTTACCCTCTCCCTGCCCTCTCCCTGCCCCCTCCTTGCCCTCTCTCTGCCCCCTCCCTGCCCTCTCCTTGCCCTCTCCTTACCCTCTCCCTGCCCCCCCTTGCCCTCTCTCTGCCCCCCCTTGCCCTCTCCTTGCCCTCTCCTTACCCTCTCCCTGCCCCCTCCCTGCCCTCTCCTTGCCCTCTCTCTGCCCCCTCCCTGCCCTCTCCTTGCCCTCTCCTTACCCTCTCCCTGCCCTCTCCCTGCCCCCCCTTGCCCTCTCCCTGCCCCCCCTTGCCCTCTCCCTGCCCTCTCCTTGCCCTCTCCCTGCCCCCTCCTTGCCCTCTCCCTGCCCCCTCATTGCCCTCTCCTCTCTCCCTCCCTCTGCCTCGTCAGTCAGAACCATTCTGTGGTTCCCCTGAGGTCGGCCAAATCTTCCTGACACGCCACATCTCTAGTCCAGGAAATCCCCTCCATTGAATTGACCTCGCTATGGCAGTGGTTTCATATTTTACCGCATCACGGCAACCTGTTATTTATTTTCCCGCTCCTCTCCCCTTTCCATCTGTCTCTGTGTCTGGGGGGCAGGACTTCCAGAAAATCACTCCTGTGTCTCTGCCAACCGAGCGCAGTAATCTGCCTTCAGAATAGCCTGCATCTCTGCCCTGCATCTCTGCCCTGCATCTCTGCCCCGCCCTCCTCCCCCCCTCCCTGTCTGCCTCAGGCTGCTTGGATACCTTTAGTGATTGGCTTGTCTCCAGATAAGTGCTGATGTCATACCTGCCAGGGGCCGATAAGTCTTTTGTTCTCATCGCCAGACCTGTGTGTGTGTGTGCACGTGTGTGTGTGTGTGTGTATGGGTGGCAGCGACAGAGCTGGTCACAAGACTGAACGCCTGAAAGACCGTCGGAAAGATGAGAGTTTGGTAGAGCTGACTGCTGCTGCTCTGGATGGTAGAGCTGACTGCTGCTGCTCTGG
>CM059312.1:6845000-6850000 GCA_030340665.1 Neosalanx taihuensis | reverse complement strand
CCACACAGTGGGCCTGTCTACCTCTCTCACCAGTATGATCTCTCTGTCTCTCTCTCTCTCTCTCTCTCTCTCTCTCTCTCAGTTACGGGGGAACCACCCCTGTGTGTTACTAGCTGAGCAGGGGCGAGGACGCAACTTCATCGTCTACAAGCCCAACATCGGCAAGCAGGCCCACCCTGAGAGTCTAGACAACCTGCAGCTCCGCTACCGCAAGGTGAGGCTCTGTCCCAGACACCAGGGGCCCTGAGCCAGGGGCCTCAGACAGGGGCTCTCACAGCCTCGGGCCCTCACAGCCGGGGGCCCTCACAGCCATGGGTGGCTTTACATCCACATGTGGATTTAAACCTTGACGTTCGTTACAAAAGACTTTCTGTGGAGTCTGTCGCCCCCTAGAGGAGGGAGATGAGCACTGAATCAGGAAGGTGGACCACGTCAAGCTAAGGATTGAGCAATCGCATCAACATGACGTATTGAGCAATGGCTAACAAGAAAGCATTCTGGATTAAGGAGAAGGGCTTTAGAAGGTCAGGTCTCAGCTGTGCTCCATCATGGCTGAGTAGGAAAGGCTCTGGTCCAGAGGAAGCATGCTGAAGCCCTCCAGCGATGCAGAGGTGCGGAGATATAACAGGACCTCACCTGCCTGTGTGTGTGTGTGTGTTCTCCAGGTCACCCCAGAGGAAGCCCAGGACAGCTGGGAAAACCAGTTCACCTTCTCCTTCAGGAAGTGTAGCCATGCCAACTGGTGAGCAGCAACAAATGATGGTATCATCGCCTAGCAACGGGTGAACCATGACCTCTGACTGACCCTGTTCTGGTTCTGTTTGTCGTGTGTGTGTGTGTGTATCAGGAACGGGAAGTGTAAGAAGATCGAGGAGGGTCTGGAGTGTCTGCAGGGCATGCGCTTGCGTCAGTACCACATGCTGTGCGGCGCGCTGCTGCGTGTGTGGAAGCGTGTGGCTGATGTGGTGTCTGACATCACCAGCTCCAGCATCCTGCAGATCGTACGCCTCAAAACCAAGCAGCACAACAAGCAAGTCGGTGAGTGACTCCACCAGATTTACAGCAAGTACACGGACATTTCCCCTGAGGCAAGTAGGGTGAAGTGCCTTGCCTTGACATTATGCTGTCACAGCCATGATTTGAACCAGGAACCTACTGATTACCAGCCCCACTCCCTTACCGCTCAGCCACCTGAATTCTTTGCTCCTCTAAGCTTGTTTCCTCCCATGAACCCCAGTCAGGCTGGGCCTCATCTGGGTCTTGTTGCTGTAGCAACAGATCAGGGAAGTCTTGCAGGAATGTGTGAAACTTCTCTGATTCCAAGCAGACAACCAAAGCCTTATCGTTTACATGATGAGCATGTGTCTTGTTTTAGGGCTGATTTTATGAAAACACCACATGTGACCCCAAAACCACAAGAACTGGTAGAGATACCATTCAGTCTTTTCCTTGAATCTGTGATTGTGTGCAGTGTGCAGTGTGCAGTGTGCGCAGTGTGCAGTGTGCGCAGTGTGCAGTGTGCGGCAGTGTGCGCAGTGTTGTGCCTCTCCTGGAAAAGAACAAAGCTGATCTATCTGTCCTTGGAAACAACACAGTGTGGAAAACAGGCACACAATCCTGAGGAGACATTAAGAAGAGAGAGAGAGAGAGAGAGAGAGAGAGAGGAGAGAGAGAGAGAGAGAGAGAGAGAGAGAGAACAAAATCCTTCCTTTGTTTACACACAAAAAATCAACTAGTGAGTGGGAATGTCCACATTGTTAAAGTACAATGATGTTGCGGCAGAGTGAAAGATTGAAGAGGGATTCGGGCACTGCGGAGATGACAGATGATCGGGGACTTGGAGCAGCAAAGCTGGGTGTCCTTGTGACATGACAGGCTATATTCTTTTTCTGCTTTGTGACAGAGCACTGACAGTTCATGAACGAACGAGTTTACACAACCTGGGGGATTCTGGGAAAGGTGTGGAGGGTGCACATCATGGCCTGGTGTGTTCTTCTCTCTCATCTTTCCCTTCCCCTCCTTGTTGCCTTTTTCCTCTTCATCCTCTCTTCCTGTTCTCGCTACCTTGCTTCCTGTCTGCCTTTCTCCGCTCTCTCTTCCTTCCTGTTTCTTCTTTTCTGTTCCGTCCGTCTCTCTCCTTCTCTCTCTGTGTCTGACTGTCTCTCTCTCCCCCACTGCCCTTTTCATCTTAAGAAACAAGTAACAGATGAACCACAAATTTTGTTCAGAATAGAAATCAAACTACAGCTGTTCTGGTGCGCAGCATCAATACCTCTGCATTTCCCATAATCCTCCAGGCTTTAGAAAAACACATCTTTCTCCACATAAGGTCAGAGTTGCGCAATGTTTTGTCTGTGCCTTCGGAAAAAAATCAATACAGCTTCTGCAAAATAGTGAATCCTTGATAATCACATAATGAGAAGAAATGTGATGCTCTGGGCTAGAAAAACACAGACTAACATGAGATTCATATCCAGCCTGAAGGTGAAGATGTTTCACGGATAAATAAAACATGTTCAATGAAATAAACCCCTTATGTCATCATATAAACGTGGGCTGTTTCTTTCAGATTGGAAGGGTTTTACAGCAGTGTTAAGTTCTGACATCTGTCACAGTTCTAGACAACGTTCCAAAGGAAGAACACTAGCATTTTGGCAGTGTTTGTACAATGTGATTTGTTTGAGTTTTGATAGGAATAGGTCTGTCTAATGGGCGAGACCTGTCCAAGTACAGAAAATAGGATTGTTTTATGCTCAAGGACCTGTATGTCTGTTTTCATCCAATCATATCAGGAGTTTATAAAGTAATCATACAAAACTTTAAAAAAAAACTCAGCCACATCACCAGGTTACAGATCCAATCAAAGGTTTTTAATGATCATTTGTTTTGTAAAGAATATAATACACTGACAGAATGGGAATTCATAAGAACATCCAATAAATACACACAAAAACTTCAGGACCAGATTCATACACAGAGTCAGTGAGTCATGTGAGTCAGTCTGTCTTGTATGAATATAGTCCGTAGAATCTAAACAACAAACACGTCAGATTTCAAAGAAAAGCCCACACAGTATTTACAGCACAGAAAGACAGCCTGGTTGACGCTCGTAGACCAGTTAGTGTTCCGTCTAGTTTGGGTAGAAAAACGACAGAGAAGTGATGCAATATTCAACTGGTAGTTTGCAAATGGTTATGAATCCTTTCTCATGCCAGCGTCTAACAGACACACACACACACACACAATGGTAAAGGCCCTTTGGAGCAGATGAAGACCTTATTCAGGTAAACTAAGTCCAGTCTCCACCCTGGGTCCAGCTGTCCTGTATCAATACGGTTTGTGGGGCGGAGACTTCTTAAGAAGCCATCTGTCCTGCAGCTCCTCAGACTCTTGTGAGAGACAGGAGGAAGAGTAAGAGAGAGAGACCAAGAGAGAGAGAGACCAGGAGAGAGACCAGGAGAGAGAGACCAAGAGAGAGAGACCAGGAGAGAGACCAGGAGAGAGAGACCAGGAGAGAGACCAGGAGAGAGACCAGGAGAGAGAGACCAGAGAGAGACCAGGAGAGAGAGACCAAAAGAGAGAGACCAGGAGAGAGACCAGGAGAGAGACCAAGAGAGAGAGAGACCAGGAGAGAGACCAGGAGAGAGAGACCAAGAGAGAGAGAGACCAGGAGAGAGACCAGGAGAGAGAGGACCAGGAGAGAGACCAGGCAGAGAGAGACCAAGAGAGAGAGACCAGGAGAGAGACCAGGAGAGAGACGAAACCTGGATAGGTTTTAAGGAGGATAATCATCAAAGACCAGCTAATGGCCTCTTCCTGTACAAATCCATGCTATCGTGGGCTATCCCACCCACCAGCTGATGCACACCCAAGACAAACCCAATGAATGATTCAATAAGAACGGTCATCCTGGGTTCTGGGAGCTCACCTGCCCCCTCATCCCCCTCATCCCCCTCATCCCCCCTCATCCCCCCTCATCCCCCCTCATCCCCCCTTGGCCCCTTGGCCCCTCAGGCCCTGTGTCCTGTCAGATCTGCTTCGTTCCTTTGGAAAGCTCATTATGAGCACAGCACTGCAGCCACAGACAGCCACATGGAGCCGCTGAAATCCATCTGTCTGATGGAAGATGGGCTGTAATTAGACTACCCACAATCCATTTCTACCCTCCCTCCCTCTCTCACTGTCTCTCTCTTTTTATCTCCCACTGTCTCTCTCTCTCTTTCTCTCACTGTCTCTCTCTCTCTTTCTCTCTCTGTCTTTGACAGGACTGACAGCCTAATGTTGAGCGAGAAAAGAGTGGAATTCTAGAGATGAGGACCTTATCGTCAATAAACTGTGAAATGTATAAAATACGTACGGCAAAGATGGAAGGGGCCAAAATGTTGGAAATGCGTCCTAGAGGATGAGAGGAAAGAGTGAGGGTGATGGAAGGGTTAAGGACAGGAGAAGACCTGTACCCATTAGACCTTCCAGTTAACCCATGACAATATCAATTGCTGCCACTCTCCAGCAGATGGCGCTGTTTGGGGACAGGGACATATTGACGGGGCCAATGATGGTTTGGGCTTGACTGGAGGATATGTGTGTGTGTCTCTGTGGGCTGGAACCGAGATCATAAAAAAAAACAACAGCTCATTTTCACAAATAGCAACAGCGCTAGTCGCTTAAATCTTCCAGCACAGCACCTGTGGGTAAAGAAAAGCATCTGAAGATCCGTTCAGATAGCTGCAGCTGTAGGTCTGGTCAAATGTCTTACAAAGAGCAAAACCTAAAACAGAACAGACCATAAACACAACATGACTGTGTAGACCTTTAAAAGACTCAAGCCTAGTCTGTGTATTTCTTATCTCTTCTGTGTTTGATATTGCATCGTAAATGAAGTTGTCACTATTTTACAGTTTTGTACAAAGCAACTCCCTCCGACACTGTGTATGTAAAAATAAAAATGAAAACTCATTAGATTGAGAGAGATAAAGCCAATATCATTACTGACTCAAACT
>CM059312.1:6830000-6840000 GCA_030340665.1 Neosalanx taihuensis | reverse complement strand
CCCCCCCTCCTCTCCTCCCCCCCTCCCCTCCTCCCCTCCTCCCCCCCTCCCTCTCCCCCTCCATCTCTCCAGAGGGTTAGCTCTGTGACTGAAGAGCCTGCGTCTGTACACGACAATGCGTGTGCGTGCTGTGGTACGTGTGCATGTGTGAGATAGATTCAAAAATATATTCAACATCTGGGTGCGAGAGTGTGTGTGTGTGTGTGTGTGTGTGTTCGCGTGAATGTATCTGTGAGCTTGAATGTGTGTGTGTGTGTGTGTGTGTAAGTTCTCTTCCAGAGAAGAGATTCCTGTCACACTGCTCTGTAAACACTAACCCAAACCAATAACCCCACCGGAAGCAGGGCCAGAGTAGTTATCTCCAATACACACACACACACCCACACCCACACACACACACACACACACACACACACACCCACACACACACCCACCCACCCACACACACACACACACCCACACACACACACACCAGACACATTATTCATTGGATCCTTTGGTTGGATTTCCACTGCTCATTAGACAGTTCAGACTATCAATATTTGTTAAGCAGTGTGTCAGATTGAGAGAGGCCCCCTGCAGAGATCAGTGGGCTGGGAGAGCAGAGCCCCGCAGCCTGGCTCTGCTTCACACATCAGGGCCTGATGACACAGTCTGAACCAGGGGCCCCATGTTACCACACTCTCTCTCTCTGTCTGTCTCTCTCCCTTTCTGTCTCTCTCTCTCTCTCTCTCCTCTCTGTCTGTCTCTCTCTCTCCCTTTCTGTCTCTCTCTCTCTCTGTCTGTCCTCTCTCCCTTTCTGTCTCTCTCTCTCTGTCTGTCTCTCTCCCTTTCTGTCTCTCTCTCTCTCTCTGTCTGTCTCTCTCCCTTTCTGTCTCTCTCTCTCTCTCTGTCTGTCTGTCTCTCTCCCTTTCTGTCTCTCTCTCTCTCTGTCTGTATCTCTCTCTCCCTTTCTGTCTCTCTCTCTCTCTCTGTCTGTCTCTCTCCATTTCTGTCTCTCTCTCTCCCTTTCTGTCTCTCTATCTCTCTGTCTGTCTCTCTCTCTCCCTTTCTGTCTTTCTCTCTCTCTCTCTCTCTGTCTCTCTCTCTGTCCTCTCTCTCTCTCTGTCTCTATGTCTCTCTCCCTCCCTTGTGTGAGGTCTGTGAACACACAGCCGCAGGGAGAGGAAAGGGCACACGCTTCCAGTTGACTGATTGGCTCCTTTATCTAAATCACCATGTGGTATTTATCCTGCGTGCTGTCTCATCATGAAATGTGTACATCTTCCTCTCTTCCTGTCAACCATCCCCCCTCCTCCCCCCTCCTCCCTCCATCCCCTCCTCCCTCCCCACTCCTCCCTCCCCACACGATCCAGAAAACACACACAGTCCAGAACACACACAATCCAGAACACTCGCACACACAGTCCAGAACACACACACAATCCAGAAAACACACACAATCCAGAACACTCACACACACAGTCCAGAACACACACACAATCCAGAAAACACACACAATCCAGAACACACACACAGTCCAGACTCTCCAGATGCTCTAAAGTCCTCCAACCAAGCACCTTCAACGAGATCAAACATGGCTTTCCATTTGTGACAGAGACCAGAAGCTCAGTGGAGGTGTTTCTTTCCCTCCCCTCCCTGGCAGCCTTGGCACAGCCGGGGCGCGGGCAGATGGGCAGAGAGCGCCAGCTCAGTGTGAGGTTACCGTGACAACACTTCATTAAGGTGTAACCGGAGTATGCCATGCCAAGCGGCAAAACTTGGGGGATAATCGCTCCGGACAGATGCAAGGACCCTGAAAACAGAGGTGTGTGTATGTGTGTGTGTGCGTGTGTCTAAGGATGCACGTTAAGTTTGTTCAAGCATGTGTGTGTGTGTGTGTATGTTAGGATCGCTAGTGAGGAACCTTGTGAGGAATAAGACAGACCCTGTCTATCCAGACCTTCTGTTGGTTTGTGTCATGAGGGCTTCTTGATGTGTTATGACAAAGCATACATCTTCATTAGTATTAACAGCTTCTAAAGACCCGGAGGAGGATGGCCAGAAATTAATTAAGCGAGGAGTGTGCTGACTACAGGAACTGGCTGGAGAATAGCTGCCTAGGCTGTCCCTGGAGACGCCTGACTAGAAATGTAAATTTGTCTGCCTGTCTGTCTACCTGTCTGTCTGCCCATCTGTCTACCTGTCTGTCTACCTGTCTGTCTACCTGTCTGTCTACCTGTCTGTCTGCCCATCTGTCTACCTGTCTGTCTACCTGTCTGTCTGCCCATCTGTCTACCTGTCTGTCTACCTGTTTGTCTGCCCATCTGTCTACCTGTCTGTCTACCTGTCTGTCTGCCCATCTGTCTACCTGTCTGTCTACCTGTTTGTCTGCCCGATCTGTCTACCTGTCTGTCTACCTGTCTGTCTGCCCATCTGTCTACCTGTCTGTCTACCTGTCTGTCTGCCCATCTGTCTACCTGTCTGTCTACCTGTCTGTCTGCCTGTCTGTCTACCTGTCTGTCTACCTGTCTGTCTGCCTGTCTGTCTACCTGTCTGTCTACCTGTCTGTCTGCCTGTCTGTCTACCTGTCTGTCTACCTGTCTGTCTGCCCATCTGTCTACCTGTCTGTCTACCTGTCTGTCTGCCCATCTGTCTACCTGTCTGTCTACCTGTCTGTCTGCCTGTCTGTCTACCTGTCTGTCTACCTGTCTGTCTGCCCATCTGTCTACCTGTCTGTCTACCTGTCTGTCCTGCCCATCTGTCTACCTGTCTGTCTACCTGTCTGTCTGCCATCTGTCTACCTGTCTGTCTACCTGTCTGTCTGCCTGTCTGTCTACCTGTCTGTCTACCTGTCTGTCTGCCTGTCTGTCTACCTGTCTGTCCTACCTGTCTGTCTGCCCATCTGTCTACCTGTCTGTCTACCTGTCTGTCTACCTGTCTGTCTGCCCATCTGTCTACCTGTCTGTCTACCTGTCTGTCTACCTGTCTGTCTGCCTGTCTGTCTACCTGTCTGTCTACCTGTCTGTCTGCCCATCTGTCTACCTGTCTGTCTACCTGTCTGTCTACTTGTCTGTCTGCCCATCTGTCTACCTGTCTGTCTACGTGTCTGTCTGCCCAGTCTGTCTACTGTCTGTCTACCTGTCTGTCTGCCTGTCTGTCTACCTGTCTGTCTACCTGTCCTGTCTGCCCATCTGTCTACCTGTCTGTCTACCTGTCTGTCTACTTGTCTGTCTGCCCATCTGTCTACCTGTCTGTCTACGTGTCTGTCTGCCCATCTGTCTACCTGTCTGTCTACCTGTCTGTCTGCCCATCTGTCTACCTGTCTGTCTACCTGTCTGTCTACCTGTCTGTCTACCTGTCTGTCTGCTCATCTGTCTACCTGTCTGTCTACCTGTCTGTCTGCCCATCTGTCTACCTGTCTGCCTATCTGTGTCCATCGGCTGCCAAAACAATATCCCTGCTACCCACGTTCCTGGCATGGAACAGAAAAGACCGTTTCTTATCTCCCACTAGTGTGTGTGTGTGTGTGTGTGTGTGTGTACGGTGTCTTCATGACCTATTCCTCTGCCTGCTAACTAAGCCCAAGCAGCTAGTGTGTGTAGACTCCTCCCTCGCCTGTTGGCTGAACACAAGGCAGACTTCCTCCTCTTCCACCTCCTTCTCAGAAACACACCAGGGTATAACACTTCTAGAAGCCTCCCTCCCTCCCTCCCTCCCTCCCTCCCTCCCTCCTCCCTCCCTCCCTCCCTCCCTCCCTCCCTCCCTCCCTCCCTCGCGGGGGTATATGAAGAAGGCACTAAGCAAGGGGGAGGGAGAACTGAAGGGGGAGGCAATCGCCCCCCCCCCACGCCCCCCCGCCCCCCACCCCCTCACCGTCTGTCTGTGGAGGGAGGGGGGAGGGGCATTCGATTCAGATAACAGGAGAACAAAGCTTCCTCCTGCATCTGGGGATTAATTATCCAACGTGTCTTTTACAGGCTTCTGCTTCATTTATAGGCTATTTTATTATGGAGGAGGATTCACACAGTATACACACACACACACACACACGCATATACAGTATATAAATATATTCAGCGAGTGAGATAGAGAGGGGCGAGTGTGTACATGTGTTTTACGATTCTCTCGTGCATTAGGAGTTTATGTAACTAGTATTTAACTCTCAAGCAACAAAGTGTCTTGTGGGTAAAGCATGGCGTCCTCAGTAGTCCCTCTGAAGGGGTCATGCTGTGGATACATGGAGCTCTGTGGAGATGAGAAAATGATGATGCAAGCTCAAGGAGTCGTGTGTGAGAGCGTGAGGGCTGGTTTGCCTGTTGATGTTTTAAAGATTTAATCCTCAAGTCAGAATTTGAAAGAGAGTAAAAAGAGACTGCAGACAGTATTTTCTCCTACAATTTTCCTGTTTCTCTTTGAGTGTGTTCAGTCGACTATGCAGATGACAGAATCCTGTATTCCTGGTTTCCATTCCAGCAGGCGTGGAAACAGCCTGGCTCTATCCTGCTGCTCTGAGTCAACCATGGAGACACTTATCCTGCTGGAAACCCCTGCTCTACATCCCGCGCATGTGTGTGTGTCTGCATGTGTGTGCAGTGTCTCTCTGTGTGTGAGTGTGTCTACTGTAGGTGTGTGTTTGCACTTTGAGGGGTGTTTATAAGAGCATGTCAAGTGTCTGTGAGCATTAATATGGATGTGAGTGTTTGGGTGTAGGATGCATGGTTTATGTGTTTGCACACGGTCCCCCGACCTTCTCCAATAACTGGCCTGTGACTGTCTCTGTGTGTGTGTGTGTATGTGTGTGTGCACGGGCCCTGGCCTTCTTAATAGCCCAGCTGTGTGAGCTGTGTGTGTATGTTTTTGTGTGTGTGTGAGCTGTGTGTGTTTTTTTTTGTGTTTGAGCTGTGTGTGTTTTTTTGTGTGTGTGAGCTGTGTGTGTTTTGTGTGTGTGTGTGAGCTGTGTGTGTGTGTTTTGTGTGTGTGTGTTCTATATGAGCGGCGAGGCGCGGGTGGGTAGAATGCTGATGGACAGGCAGAGCAAGGCTGTGATTGGAGGGGAGGGCTGTGGAAGCGGTCGGTCTCGCTCCAACAGAGCAATCAGCTAGACTCACCGAACCTCCACCCTCCTGACAGACTCCTGTCACACACACACACACAGCAGCACAAACGCACACACACACACACATCGATCGGACTAAGCTCTCTCTCTCTCTCCTATCCACCCTCATCTTCTCCTGTTTCTCTTTCAGCAGGCATCGCTTCTCTACCTTGCTGTCCGTATCTCTTTGTGTGCTCAGTGTTTGCCTCGCACAACCCATCCCTCTCTCTCTCTCTCTCTCTCCCACAGGTATAAAAGAACCTGAAATTATGGAGACTTTGAAATGGAAAATAGAGTAAATAAAAAAGTAAAACATATAGTGTATGTTTTTTTGTCTTCTTAAAAAAATAACAACACAGAGGTATACCTAGAGCTAAGATGGTACTAGTGCCTTTTGTCCTGTTTAAATCAAGAGGAATTGCCTCTCTCCCCCCCCTTCCTCCCCCCCCGCCCCCCTCCCTCCCCCCTGTCAGGAAGCCAGGAGTGCAGCATTTGAAGTGTTACCTCTCTCACACATGGTCCCACTGTAGCTGGGCAAACACAGGCACACGAAGGAGTTGATCTCGTCTATGCAGGTGCCTCCATTCTGGCAGGGGTTCGACTGGCAGTCATCAATGTCTGTTAAACACCACACCAAGAGATGGAGAGAGAGAGCGAGAGAGAGAGACACAGAGAGAGGGAGAGAGAGGGAGAGAGAGAGAGACAGAGGGAGGGAGAGTGACAGGGCGAGGAGAAATATAAATGGAAAGAAGAACAGAGAGGATAAAAGAGTCAAGGTCAGTCATTGCAAAGCACCAGACCAGGAAAAGGAAATCCTGATATCAGCACCTGTCATAATCCCTTAGTGAATAATCACACACAGATCCTCCTTTAACACAGACGGGGGGCGTTTCCTGGACGCTGTCATTAAGAGCTTTGATTGGACCTGTCGATGAGGGGAGGAAATAGGCAGAGGGAGCGACGAAGACTAACTGGGATGGGTTGGCAAGAGAGGTTTTAGGCCAGAAAAGAGGAAGAGGAGGAGGAGTAAGAATTGGTTAACAAGGCTTTCATATGTTATCCACCAGCACACACCAACCATGTGAGACACAAACTAAAACTTCAGCACACACACACACACAAACACCCCCACACACACAAACACACACACACACCCCAACAGTGTGTTGAACATACTTCAGGTCAGGGTTCAGCTGTAGTGAAACAGTAGCAGTATTTTTCTGGCTGGTCTGGCCTGGAGGGGGAAATCATTACACACCACATCTGGTCTCCATGACTACCCTGCCCTGGGATCATGTGTGTTCCTGGGGCTGATGGGAAGGCGAGGAGGAGGAGGAGGAGGAGGGTCAAGAGCGAGGGGGTTTGGGGAGGTGGGAGGAGGAGGGATTCAGGTGCTCCTGGGATGGCTTTGGTGGGATGTGTGTGTGTGTGTGTGTGTGTGTGTTTGACAGAACGTCAGCAGTGTGTGTTCTTATTTGAGTTGAGACTGAGACAGGGAGACAAGATGGCATCTGTCTAGACACACAAACACACACACACACACACACACACACACACGTGCACACACACACACACACACACACACACACACACACACACAACACACACACACACGTGCACTGTCATCTGATGAACACAAGAATACACACCTACACAACAAACATACCTGACAAAAACCTACCTGATGCCTGTTTTAAACAGCCTCTAACAGCAACTCTGAACAGAATCCTCCGGACTGGATGTCATTACAGAGAGTAAATACTGAGAGCATACTGTCAGGTAACACTGCCCTCTGGCTGCAGAGGTCAACATCTCTCTCTCTCTCTCTCTCTCTCTCTCTCTCTTCTCTCTCTCTCTCTCTCCCTCTCCTTCCCCACACACACAGAAAACAGCAGGAAGGCCCACTAACTGTCTACTCAGCCCAGCTGGTCTAGGCTTTATGGAGCAGGTGGCACTGTGTGTGTGTGTGTGGCGTGTTCTGGGGGGTTGCCCAGCCCTCTCTGGCTCCCTCCCCAGGACAACACTGGCAAGCCTGGGCACTCGCCTCATCCCCATAGCCTCCCTGGACCACAATGGTCCTGGTCCAGGAGAGAGACAGAGAGGGAGGGAGGGAAGAAGGGAGTGAGGAAGGAAGGAGGGGAGGGAAGGAACGGGGGGACCAAAAGCAAACAGCTCCCTTCCCTTTATAATCGCCATCAACACTTTCCCAGTTGTAAATCCAGCCGGCCCTCTGGTCCACCCAGCTGAATCTAATAAAGTCCACTGCAGAATCAATAAGCCAGCCTGGGGGGACGCTGGACAGAAGCAAAGATTAAACGAGTTCTCCAGCAGCAGCAGGTTCTCCTCTGAGGCTGGGAGAGAGAGGCTGCAGGGGGCTGGGCCTCTTCCTGATGAAATGTATGAAAAACACCTTTTGACGAGAAATGAGGTCGCTTTCCACGCAGGACAAGGTGGTGCTTGAGGTGTTGACAACACAGCTCTGACCGCCCCCCCTGGTCCTCTACCTCCACCCCACCTGGTCCTCTACCTCCACCCCCCCTGGTCCTCTACCTCCAACCCCCCCTGGTACTCTACCTCCACCCCCCCTGGTACTCTACCTCCACCCCCCCTGGTCCTCTACCTCCACCCCCCCTGGTCCTCTACCTCCACCCCCCCTGGTCCTCTTCCTCCGCCCCCCCTGGTCCTCTACCTCCACCCCCCTGGTACTCTACCTCCACCCCCCCGGTCCTCTACCTCCAACCCCCCTGGTCCTCTACCTCCACCCCCCCTGGTCCTCTACCTCCACCCCCCCTGGTCTTTGTAATGGATGGATGCATCATTTTTCTTGCCTGAAATCTTTGTACCAATGGAATTTTTCAAATGGAACATGTCACCGGTTTGACATGCACTCAATGTAAAACGAGACGCAATTTCCCTGTCAACAAAAATGAGAATCATAAAACAGACACGGCATAGACAGGACACAGTTATTACTGGAGAATCTGTCTGGGAGGAAACAAAATGGATGGAGAGAAGACGGGAGAGAGAGAGAGAGAGAGAGAGAGAGAGAGAGAGAGAGAGAGAGAGGGAGGGAGAGAGAGAGAGAGAGAGAGAGAGGGAGAGAGAGAAGACAGGAGGGAGGGAGAGAGAGAGAGAGAGAGAGGGAGAGAGGAGGGAGGGAGAGAGAGAGAGAGAGAGAGAGAGGGAGGGAGAGAGAGAGAGAGAGAAGACAGGAGGGAGGGAGAGAGAGAGAGAGAGAGAGAGAGAGAGGGAGGGAGAAAGAGAGAGAGAGAGAGAGAGGGAGGGAGAGAGAGAGAGAGAGAGGAGAGAGAGAGAGGGAGGGAGAGAGAGAAGACAGGAGGGAGGGAGAGAGAAAGAGGGAAGAGAGAGAGAGATAGAGAGAGAAGACAGGAGGGAGGGAGAGAGAGAGAGAGAGAGAGAGAGAGAGAGAGAGAGAGAAGACAGGAGAGAGGGAGAGAGAGAAGATGGAGAGAGAGAGAGAGAGAAGGTAGGGAAGAGAGAGAGAGAGAGAGAGAGAAGACAGGAGAGAGAGAGAGAGAGAGAGAGAGAGAGAGAGAGAGAGAGAGAGAGAGAGAGAGAGAGAGAGAGAGAGAGAGAAGACAGGCGAGAGGGAGAGAGAGAGTGACAGACAACATGAGTGTGTGGGCCGGTTTGTTAGTTTCCAGGTCCAGGTGTCTGTTGACAGGGGCAACATGACATCCAGGGTAACCAGGGCAACCTAACGAGCTCACAGCACCAGTTCCCTGTGCCCCCAGCTGTTACAACGCTGTCCTGTCTGGCCTGTCTATCTCACCTCTCTCACCCCTTCCTCCCCCTCTCTACACCCACCTCCCCTCCCCTCTCTCACCCCTACATGGCCATCCCACTAACCCTAGATACACACACACACAACAAACTCACGCCCTCCTACCACTCTCTACAGTAAGTCCTCTATGGGCTTGTTGTAAGACTCCTCTGGGAGTTGTAGTTTCTACAAGGCATCCCTGACATCCATCGGTGCTGTGATCATTACTAGGTTTGGACTACAGCCCTGCCTGTGGTCAGGACTGATCTACTGGGCCCACACAGCACTTAGATCCAGAAGGAGGCTCTTAATGTAGTCCACTTCCCCCGGGACGAGGACAAGACTGGCTCATCACTAAGCTATTTCTGAGGCATTTAAAAACACAAAGAGCAAACGCTCTATTTTATCCCCTCTCCTGTCAAAATTAATGAATCACTGCCTGTATAGCATGTCAATATTAAAAGAGAAGGCAGATTTCTGGCTGAAATCACCCTGAACCTCTGCCGTGCTAATCTCTCTCCCGCTTCCTAACCAGTCATCTGGTCCGAGCAGGTTTACTGTTCCTGCAAGAACTCCTTGGACTCACCATTATAATGGCATGTTGACTTGAGGTAATCCAACTGCCCATTTGGTCTGCTGGTGTGATCACAGGGTTGTTCACTGTCAGTACTGTGATACTGTGTTCCACTATTATATGCTGTTCTGCACAGTAAAAAACGATGACATTAAGCCGTGCCGCATCGTTTAGAAAGGTACCATTGTGTATTCTGCTGCTCTGCAGGGCCATGCTGGGGTTTATGGGCCGCTGAGGGTGAATAGGCCTGACTTCCTGAATGTTTCAGGCTGTGGTTATGAGAGCTGATATCACAGGACTGATTCCAGCTGTTTTCCTGTAGTCCTCCTGGCCTGGAGTGTTTCTTACAGACCTACAGTAAGAACAAGCTCGAGTCAGGGGCTGGATATGTGCCTGGTGTGAGTACGACTTCATTTATTTATGAATAGTCGTGTTTCCCTGTGACAGGAAAAGAGAGAGAGAGAGAGATGGGGGGAGAGAGATGGGGGAAGAGAGATGGGGGAAGAGAGATGGGGGAAGAGAGATGGGGGAGAGAGCTAGGGGAGGAGGAGGGTGAAAGGAGGTT
>CM059312.1:6822500-6825000 GCA_030340665.1 Neosalanx taihuensis | reverse complement strand
GAGAGAGAGAGAGAGAGAGAGGGGGAGAGGGAGAGACAGAGAGATAGAGAGAGAGAGAGAGAGAGAGAGAGAGAGAGAGAGAGAGAGAGAGAGGGAGAGGGAGAGGGAGAGGGAGAGAGAGAGAGAGAGCGAGAGAGAGAGAGAGAAAGAGAGACAGTGACTAATATTAACTACATTTCCTGGGAATGTTCTTTTTTCTTCTTCTTGTCTTAAAGCTGCTGGCTGATGATTAATTACTGCTCCTCTTAAAATAGCCCTGGTCCTCCTCTGTCTGTCTGGGACACACACACACACACACACACACACACACACACACAGACACAGTCCTCCTCACACCTACAGTAGCCCCTTCACTTCCTCATCTCCAGCTGGCTGTCAGGAGATCCATGAGTAACTGGATCCTGGTGTCCAGAAGCCCCTCTCAGAGAGCCTAACAGTGGAGAGGCCCTGAGGACCCTGCGGTGCCTGACAGGAGGCCCGGGGGTCAGAGTCACCTGGTGCACCCTGACACACACACACACACCTGTCACTCACCTCTGCACACGGGGCGCCTCACAGATACAGTCACAGACACACACAGATATAACACACACATACAACACACACACCTGTTCTCTCTCTCCCCCCCCCCCCCCCCCCCGTGTTCCACCCCCCAGGGAAGTCAGTGAACTTGTAATAGCTTTCCAGAGAAGAGCATCATGGGAGCTTGCGGTGTTGAGCAGCTCTGTCAGCACGCTAAGCTGCCAGTGAACCACGTCCAGCTCTTAAACTTTAATGTTACATTGCAACACACACACACACACACACACACACACATACACACACACCTCAGCGCCCCGCTTCTCAGAATGACTGCATTAAGCAGCAGGCGCTGGCAAACATGCAGCGATAACTGTCACCGTGACAACCCAGCGAACCTGAAACAGGCAAAACAGAGAAGCTGATGGAGGGGACAGCTTACACGAGGACGCACACACACACACACACACACACACACACACACACACACACAGAGTGCGTCACCAGGCCCTGCTCTCTCACCAACCTGGGACCTGTGCAGTCAATCAGGCCAGAGTAGTCAATGAGACCAGTCTAATCAATAATAGCAGAGTCAACAATAAGACCACTGTGGTCACTGTGGTCAGGCCTGTATTGAATCTGTGGTCAACCTTAACTCCACACTGTGATGGAGAAAACCCCCAGAGCATGACTGTCTCTCCCAGAACACAGAACACAGCACTGTGACCTCACAGCGTTCCTCTCAGAACACAGCACTGTGACCTCACAGCGTTCCTCTCAGAACACAGCACTGTGACCTCACAGCGTTCCTCTCAGAACACAGCACTGTGACCTCACAGCGTTCCTCTCAGAACACAGCACTGTGACCTCACAGCGTTCCTGTCTCAGAACACAGCACTGTGACCTCACAGCGTTCCTGTCTCAGAACACAGCACTGTGACCTCACAGCGTTCCTCTCAGAACACAGCACTGTGACCTCACAGCGTTCCTCTCAGAACACAGCACTGTGACCTCACAGCGTTCCTCTCAGAACACAGCACTGTGACCTCACAGCGTTCCTGTCTCAGAACACAGCACTGTGACCTCACAGCGTTCCTCTCAGAACACAGCACTGTGACCTCACAGCGTTCCTCTCAGAACACAGCACTGTGACCTCACAGCGTTCCTCTCAGAACACAGCACTGTGACCTCACAGCGTTCCTCTCAGAACACAGCACTGTGACCTCACAGTGTTCCTCTCAGAACACAGCACTGTGACCTCACAGTGTTCCTCTCAGAACACAGCACTGTGACCTCACAGCGTTCCTCTCAGAACACAGCACTGTGACCTCACAGCGTTCCTCTCAGAACACAGCACTGTGACCTCACAGCGTTCCTCTCAGAACACAGCACTGTGACCTCACAGCGTTCCTCTCAGAACACAGCACTGTGACCTCACAGCGTTCCTCTCAGAACACAGCACTGTGACCTCACAGCGTTCCTCTCAGAACACAGCACTGTGACCTCACAGCGTTCCTCTCAGAACACAGCACTGTGACCTCACAGCGTTCCTCTCAGAACACAGCACTGTGACCTCACAGCGTTCCTCTCAGAACACAGCACTGTGACCTCACAGCGTTCCTCTCAGAACACAGCACTGTGACCTCACAGCGTTCCTCTCAGAACACAGCACTGTGACCTCACAGTGTTCCTCTCAGAACACAGCACTGTGACCTCACAGCGTTCCTCTCAGAACACAGCACTGTGACCTCACAGCGTTCCTCTCAGAACACAGCACTGTGACCTCACAGCGTTCCTCTCAGAACACAGCACTGTGACCTCACAGCAGATCCCAGGTGAACAGATGCTAGCAGCTTGCTGTGTTTCATCACTGTCTGCTGCAACCCAAACTAGGATGAATGGGAGCTCAGTAAGAGGACTGCTGCTCCTATCCAACCATGACAGACTGTGTGTGTGTGTGTGAGAGAGTGTGTGCTGTGTG